>CM067375.1:46559953-46804953 GCA_034401795.1 Chaetoderma sp. LZ-2023a
ATGTGGGTGAACTCTGTTTTGGATTCATTCATAGAGATTTTTAATTTTTACTTTGCTTGCAGCTATTGGGAGAAGTTCGTCAAGGCGTTTCTCTTCCTCATCTATGAAGTCCACTGCTGATTAATCTAACCATGTAATGGTGAAAATGGCCAGAAATGGCTTCTGCAGTGGTATTGAGAAATACCCATTTGCAGCTTAAGAAAAGACTATTTTTTAAATTTTACCACTGGATTGAGTGGCTTGATTAGAAAGCCAGTGATCCTAATGGTAAAATTAAAAGAAATAGTCATCTCTTGGTTTGCAAATACATACAGTCATGACAGAGTACACATTTTCTATGAGAAGATTTTCTTGACCAAATCTGACCGTTAAAGGGTAAAAAGAAACAGAACAAAACATTTATTAACTACCCTGATTTTGTGTTTTTTTTGGAAATATTTAACCCTTACCATTCTGATGTCAATATTCTATCTTTTACGCTGTCAATAGCAAAGAAACTAGTGTACATTTTTCAATGATTTTGGTGGAAGATGTTGCTGTCTACGACAGCACCATCTTCCACCAAATTTGTTGAAAAATAAATACCAGTTCATGTTTTACTTTAATTTGAAAATTCAAAATTTTAACATCAGAGTTAAAGACTTAACCCTGACTCTGATGTCAAAATTTTAAATCTTCAAATTTAATTAAAAGATGAACTGGTGTTCATTTTTCAGCAAATTTTGTGGAAGATGGTGCTGTCGTAGACAGCAACATTGTCCGCCAAAATTGTTGAAAAATGTACAGCGGTTTGTTTGCCATTGACACGGAAAAAGATAGAATATTGACATGATCAGAGTGATAAGGGTTAAACTTATTTATGAGCTGTGCTGTACATGCATATTACCCTACATACAAGGCTGTTCACATACATGTGTTCGTTTCCTTAATTTAGTGAGCAGTCCGCAGCATTCGTGGCTTGTGCAGGTTCATTACTTAGTATTGTTCTGGTACAGATGTTTATACCCGCTCGAACCAAACCAAACATTGCAATACAGGAGTCTAATCAACAAACAGGTTGTGTATAAATAACTTCACTTACTAGTCAGTTATTAGGCCCTGACAAAGATGTCAACAGCTACACTTTGGGTGTAACAGCTACACTTTGGGTGTAACAGCTACACTTTGGGTGTAACAGCTACACTTTGGGTGTAACAGCTACACTTTGAGTGTAACAGCTACACTTTGGGTGTAACGGCTACACTTTGGGTGTAACAGCTACACTTTGGGTGTAACGGCTACACTTTTGGTGTAACGGTTACACTTTGAGTATAACAGCTACACTTTTGGTGTAACAGCTACACTTTGGGTGTAACAGCTACACTTTGGGTGTAACAGCTACACTTTGGGTGTAACAGCTACACTTTGGGTGTAACAGCTACACTTTGGGTGTAACAGCTACACTTTGAGTGTAACGGCTACACTTTGGGTGTAACGGCTACACTTTGGGTGTAACAGCTACACTTTGGGTGTAACGGCTACACTTTTGGTGTAACGGTTACACTTTGAGTATAACAGCTACACTTTTGGTGTAACAGCTACACTTTGGGTGTAACAGCTACACTTTGGGTGTAACAGCTACACTTTGGGTGTAACAGCTACACTTTGGGTGTAGCAACTACATTTTTAACCGCATTACTCCGTTGTTCATAATGCCTTTTAAATGTAGAATTCGCATGAGAAGAGCTTCTCCACACAGCATTGTTCTTGCCACAAATACGTTCAAATGAGTGGCCATCCTATCCCAAGAGCATCCAATTAAAAAAAAAGTTCTTTTGGTGCATACCCTTAAGCCAATAACACTCATATCAGCCAAAAACGGCTTCTCCAGTGGTCTTGAGAAATATCCATGTGCAGACCAAGAGAAGACTATTTTTGAAAATTTACCACTGGAATGACTGGCTCGATAACTGAGCCAGTCATTCCAGTGGTAAATTAAAAAAAATAGTCTTCTTGGTCTGCAAATGGACATTTCTATGAGAATTTTCTTGAACAAATTCGAGGGTTAAGTTAATGCAGCATGAAGAAGGCCCCTAGAGGGAGGTTATCCATTATCCTTTCATCGCAATATGCTTGACTTCTACGTATTGAAATCTAACTTGCTACTCTCTTTTTTTTTTGGTCAATGTTGGCAGCTATACCTGACATCATTGACTGGGATGAAGAAAATATGAATCACTATCATCCAAGCCATACGTCCGCCTGTATAGTGTAGCTACACATTTCATATATACATGTAAATGTATGTAATGTATTAACTTGAGACTTCGATTTACATACTACCAGAATTGGCCTGAATGTAAAATCCTATATAGCTGCCAGGTAGCGATCTTCAAAATTCAGTTTCATGTATACATGCTGTTTGCTGTACAAAGCTTCACTGATTGACTCAATATTTTGGAAATTCAGTACATGTGATATGGGGAGATTCCCTATCACAGTTGGTCCATATGAGAAATCCTTTATGACAACTTGGTGTGACAATCTTGAAAAAGTAGCAGACTGACCAACCAACCGACAAGTAGGCAGGCAGCAGGCTAGCTGACTGACTGACTTACATGTATACTAGTTGCTAGTCACAAGCATGACAAGTAAAAGCTTTCTTGATCAATTGAGCATGGGAGAGGTACATAATTATACATATGACGGCTGGCATAGGATAAAATTTGATGGACTTGCATATTATTGAAGTTCACTCTTTCCCAGGTGAGAATTATTGCCTTGATGTTTATTAGCGCTTTGATCACTCAGAATTACATATATATATATATATATATATATATATATATATATATATATATATATATATATATATATATATATATATATATATTTCAGCCCATGTAATATTAACCGGTGTAATAATGCAGTGAAGTATTTTGATTGGTCGTTAGCGTGGGAAAGTAATTTTACATTGACCAATTGATCAGAATATAGTCATTCTTGAGATCACATAGTATATGAGATATTTTGTCTGTAGTCGGTCAAGTTTGACTCTCTAACTATAGTCAGTTTGCTGGGTTACTGAACATGCGCACCTGCTATGCCCAGTCGGACGCTAAGTAGTTAACTAGGGGCTTTACGATATACCGATATAATATCGAATACCGGTATCATAGCTATACTATTAGTCATACCGATATGATTTTGCTGATACCGAAATATCGAGATATAAGATAAAACCGGTATAACATTTTGTTAGGCAGATAATCTGCTTCCCATTAGTAATATTTCAATAGTATATAGCTGTCTAGCGATATAAGTTACTACGCTTTGTACGGGAAAATTTTATTTTACCTGTATTTAACGATCACGCTTTTCTTATTTATCCAGAGCTGTCAAATTGTTGTTTTGAGGCTAGTGTTAGAGTAATTGATAAATTAACGATTACGCTACTAAAGTTGCCTACTTATAAAGTTATAAGCATGCACTTCTCGCAAAAAATTGAATAAATCTTATTTTAATTACCATCATAGGACATCGGATGGTTAAAAATGTCTAAAACCTATCTTTTCGTGTGCTAATATTTTATAATTTCCGCCTGTTGTTTGCTAGAAAAATCATAATATGAAATGAATATTTTGAGTGATATTTTATATCAATTACTACAGCCTGGTTAGACAGCGATTTCCCGGAATTGTGCGCCTTTGTAGTGACCGCCCAATAGCCATTGGAAGTAAAGAGGAACCCGACAATATGAGAAAAACTTCTCAATTCTCACGAGCTTTATTCACTTCTTATGTTGGCGGGTATCATTAGATATCGATCGATACAACCTACTCTAACGAGAGCAAGCTTAGGCCTACATGTATGTATTCGCAGCATACACATGTATGGTAGTCTATTTAGTATGTGTTATAATGGCCAAGTTGTACCCCTGCGCAGAGATTTCCATGTTTCCTGGCAGTTTCGTCCCATTGCAAATTCATCCTATAAAGCACAGGCCATTGTGGAAATTTCATTTATTGTTCTAACATATACATCAATGCAGATAGCCAGGAAAATTAGTAAAACGTACGTTTACATTCATATCGATCGTGTTTGACTCATAACATTGATATTTGTCAGTCAAATATCAACAGGTTTAGCCATTAGCAGTTTCACTGGGTGAGTTTATACATGATGAGATGGTCACTGGTTACCGGTATCTCGCGATTTCCACGCGGAAATAGTTGTAATTTCGTGGCAAGTTCAAATCATTTGTAGGGATGATTTGGGGGAGTTTCAGCCATTTTGGGATATGATTTAACTGAAGACGATTAAAATTTAGCGTTTAATATTAGGATTCATGTAATTTCTTGGTTTTATCGGGGAAATTTGCGGCAACCATTTAAGCAGCGCTGATATACGTTGGATTGGAATGATACTACTCAAGCCTCACTATTTTTCCTATCGGAATAATACCGGTATTAAAGGTATACCGGTATGAAAACTGATATCGATACCGATATTAATTTTTCTAATACCGTGACACCCTATAGTTAACTATAGTTCATTGGTATCCGTTTCCCCATTGAATTAATATTGCAGAATATTTTGAGCCAGGTACCAGTCTCGATTAACCCTTTCTGTCGTCTGTTTTGATGGCCTACAAAAATGGGTTACTTTTGTCCACTAAGATGTCAAAAAGTGTCAAAATACTATAACGCGGGAAGGAAATGGGCCTTGGGAACATTGATTTACCATAGGACATCATAATTTCATTAAACTTACATAGTTTAGGGAAATATTAACATGTTTATGTGCATTTTACCGTGCCAAGCGAACCCTACCCGCCATTTTGAATTTTAAGGCAATTTCGTACTAACCATCTGCACCGAGCTCGGATGTTCGGTCGACTATAGTTGATTAGGTAGTTTAAAAAAACCTAATTGAAGTTTGACTTGGAAGTGGGAATCTAGTTAGCTATAACTAACTATGGTTAGGAGTCGAACTTGACCTACATTGCTATGTATATAAATAAACTTTGATTACCTACATGTAGTGCAAATTTTCCTCATGGTTCAAATTACAAGTACTATATTTTCAGTGTAAGACAGCCAATGCGCTAATTGTCAAGGTGTGGTTAGTCTCCCTTGACAATTTCAAGTTAATGGAAGATCTAAACTGGTCTTTCTGGGGATGACGTTATTGGAAAATTTATGTAAAACATATGCTAAGTAGAATCTCAAACGCCGTACCATTTAATATCACTATTATCAACCGAGTTGAAAGTTATCACTTTACATTCGCTAAATTGGCTAAAGCATGTGCCAAGTGATAATTTTCAACTCAGTTGATAAGCGATATTTAATGGGACCTCGTTTCAGATCCTCTATGTGTTTGTGGTTACTGTTTTTCTGTTCCAGAAAAGAGCAGTTCTGGCGAGACTTTACTTAACTGGACTAGATTGAAGTCAGTTTTCAGCAATAAAGAAACACTTTATCTATTCTTCATAAAAGCTGGAACAGGTAATATGATCTTAGCGTTCACTCTCCAGTCCCAACATACACTTGTGGTGATATAAACATGTTCTACAGTGAAACCTGTATCAGAGACAACCTATCTTTGAGGCCCATGGAATGTGGATCTTGAGTGCTTTGAGGGTCCAGCCAGTCAGAAATACTATTTACAGCCAACGTGACGAATGTTCATTTGCAGGCTTGCAGGCCAATAGAAGACCTTCTCTTGGCCTGCAAATTGATATACAATAAGGAAATACCTTGATTTTCAGGCCACTGGCAAAAGGCTAATACTGGTGGTTACATGTAATAGACCACTATTGAGATAACAAGACTATTTTTATTTAATTGAAAATATTTTCGTACATTATATAATAATAATTAAAGTGGCATCATACATTTTTGGCTCATCTGGCCAAAATGGCCAAGTGAGCTTATGCCATGGTGACTGTCCGTCCAGGGCCGTCGTCCATCCATCAACTTTTGCTTAAAACGCTACTCATTAACCGCTTGGCAGATTTCAAAGTAATTTGACTGGAAGGATCCTATGGGGCAGGGCGCGTCAGAACTTGTCTAAAGAATTTCGATTCGTCAATTTTTTCGGTGGCCATCTTGAAATTTCATAAAAATGGCGGAAAATCGTTTAAAACACTACTAACTACTGCATGGGCAATTTCAACCGGACTTAGCTGGGAGGATAGTACGCTGTCATGGTTCAGAACTTATATACAGAATTTTGACTTATGAATTTTTCCGGCGGCCAGCTTGAATTTTCTGAAAATTTCAGGAAATCTCTTAAAAACCTACTTACTCCTCAATAACCACATGGCCGATTTCAGTCAAACTCGGATAGAAGATAGTATGCTCCAGAAATTATATACAGAATTGTGATTGGCCCATTTTTTTCTGCGGCCATCTTGAAATTTCCGAAAAATGGCGGCAAATTGTTTAAAATGCTAATCATCATTAACTGCATGGGCAATTTCAACCAGACTTGAGGATACACAGGCTGGTAGGTTTCAATGCTTCTATACAGAATTTTGATTGGTCAATTTTTCCAGTGGCCATCTTGGATTTTCTGAAATTTTTGGAAATCACTTAAAAGCCTTCTTGATAGCCACTGGGCCAATTTCAATCAAACTTGGATGGAAGAACCCTAGTCTAGTATGCTTCAGAACATGTATACCGAATTTTGATTGGTCAATTTTTCCGGCAACCATCTTGGATTTTCTGGAAAATGGTGGGAAGTTGTTTAAAACGCTACTCATTAACTGCTTGAGTAATTTCAACCAGACTTGGACGGAAGGATACTAGCGTGGTAGATTTCAGAACATGTATACAGAATTTTGATTGGTCCATTGTTCTGGCGGAAAAGGCTACTCATAATTAACCGCTTGAACGAGTTCAAGCAAACTCGGCTGGAGCTTGCAATATAGAATTTTGATTGGTTAATTTATTTGGTGGCCATCTTGAATTTTCCGAAAAAATGGCGGAAAATCGTCTACTCATAACTACTTGGGCGATTTCAACCAGACTGGCTGGAATGAGCCTAGGTCGGTAGGCTTTAGAAGTTGTATATAGAATTTTGATTGGTCAATTTTTCCGGCAGCCATTTTGTATTTTCTGAATATTTTGGGATATCAGTTAAAAGACTACTCATTAACCCTTACCATCCTAATGTCAAAATTTTTAATTTTCAAATTAAAGTAAAAGATGAACAGGTGTTTAATTTTCAACAAATTTGGTGGAGGATGGTGCTGTCGTAGAAAAATCTACACTGGTTTCTTTGCTATTGACACGGTAAAAGATAAAATATTGACATCAGTGTGCTAAGGGTTAATGGCTTTGCCGATTTTAACCAAACTCAGCTGGAAGAACCCTAGGCCCATACGCTTCAGAACTTGTATACATAATTTTAACGGCTTGATTTTGATGGTGGCCATCTTGGGTTTTCCGATAAATGTGAGTTCATATAAAATGCTACACCTCATTAATCGCTTGGGCAATTTCAACCAATTTTGGCTGGAAGGATCCTATTGTCATAGCCTCTAGAAATTCTATTTGGAATTTCGATAGGTCATTGTTTTGGCAGAAATCTGAACGTTTTCCGGAACCATTTAAAAATGGTATTCCTTCCTTCAATCAATAACCTGATTTCAACAAAACTTGGGTGGAACGATCTTATGACGGTAGGCTTTGGGCAATTTTTTGGTGGTCATCTTGGATTTTCCGAAAATCATCCATGTCTATTTAAATTCAAATGGTTTAAATGCCAATGGTCCAGGTGAGTGCCACAGGCCCTCAGGCCTCTTGTTGATAAAAGCATATATCAATTTCAACGCAACTGTACAAGAAACCTTTTAATAAATGTAACTTCATGCGTGCGCGACACAATTAGTTGCTATAAACCGATGGGCACTTAATACAATTAACAGGCTGGTTTAAAGAACCACAATTATTTGGCACCAGAAGGTATATAACCCATAGCTTGTTAATTGTATTAAAGGTGCATATTCACAGCAGAATGGTTCAAAATAAAATTGTTAAAATTATATACTTTTAGCAGCTTAAATTGTGTGCCTAGATGTAATGAAACGAAATAAATCTTAGCATGTGCTGATTTCATTACGTATAAATTAAGATAATTTTTTAAATTGCACAATTGAATTAGCGGCTAGACTTCCTAATTCAAATGCCCAGCTAAAGCTATGAAATTTATTTACATGGAATGAAATCATCATATGTTATGATTTATTTCGTTTCATTACATTGAGGTACACACTTTAAGCCTCTAAAAGTATATAATTTCAACAATTTTCAAACATTTTGCTGTGAATATGCACCTTTAAGGGCCCATCGGTTTATAGCAACTAATTATGTGTCGCGCATGCATGAAGTTACATTAATTAAAAGGTTTCTTGTACAGTTGCGTTGAAATTGAAATATGCTTTTATCAACAAAAATGTATGATGCCACTTTAATTACTATTATATAATGTACACAAATATTTTCAATTAAATAAAAATAGTGGCGTTATCTCAATCATCATCTCATTCCTCCACATCAATAGGAATATTACCAATAACTTCTTTAATTCTATTCTGGTCAGAATTTACATGTACTAAGAAAAAACTAATATTTGTTTATCGACAGGCTATTTGTAGTTGAAGAGCAGACTATTTTTCAAAATTAAACCACTGGAATGACTGGCTCACGTATCAAGCAAGTTTTTCAAGTGGTAAATTGTACAAGAAACCGTTTTAAGTAATGTAACTGAAAGAATTTCATATATCTTGTCTGTACCATTGAAAGGGGTTCTCTTGCAAGCATAATTTCAGTACATGTCAGAAATAACTTATTTCCAAAACAAAATACAATTTACTTTTGAATATTTTGAACATAGCTGGACAATCCATTTATGTTGAAAATATTCAACAAAACTTTTCTTACTAGCTAATATGTTTCTGTTTTTATTTTGGAAGCATGGGCTGCACTTGAATGGTTATAAATGTTAAGTTTGATTGCAATCCACAGGACTTCCTCTAGGTATCTTTCAATCTATGACTGTTGTTGTTGCCTTGGAAACATTCCAGCTTACACCTATGCAGAATGGGTTTCTTATGGCCTATATAGGAACATTAAGTATAGTAAGTGAACTGTGATTATAATTGAAAATATTTAACTTTCTTGGTGGCATTGATCACGGGGGTAATAGTCTATGTTTATATTACTCAAGTCATATGGGTTGAATTAATTTGTGCCAATATGATGGATAATGAATGGATCTGATCCATCAATTGCCTGTTCCAGTCATCCCAGTTTATCCATCCATCATATGATGTCATAAACAACTACGTGTTCTCCTTCGATCAATACTCACCATTCTGTTACTTCTGATATACAGCTGGCCTTGACAGCGGCTCTAGGATTATAGACTTAGAAAGCTTTACCGACTCCTGGGAACCGGGTACTCGGCTCCCAACTGCCGAGTACCCGTTTACCATAGATCTCATTCTTGTTTGCATAGCAACAAGAGCAATACATGCTTTTTGCATTAAGGATTTTAGTGTTTTAAAATAATCTAAGTCTTTAATCAGTGATAGTTTGTGTGTTCTGAAAGGATTAACTAAGGACTATGGAGAATACCGCCCAAGACAACCAGGTTGTATTGTTCTTTATTATCCATAGTTAAAAGACTTAGGTCTCTAAATTTCGTTGTGTCGCATGTTCCAATTTCTGACCCCATAGAATCTGGGACGTGTGCTAGCAACGATATATGCCAGACGATCGCCTTCTTTAAACCCCAACAGGCGATCGGCAGATATGAAAATAGGTGTTTGCTACGGTATTTCTAACACGAATATCGGCTGACGTCGTTCTCCGTAGAATCCGAGCGGGTGACGTCACAACCGGTCGCTCGGATGTTTATGTGAAGAAAAATTTTTCATTAATTTGCGCATCTTATTCTGGGTGCTGCGTACTAAAAATGGTACCGGAAACTTTAGAATGATCAAGTTTACGTGCGATCACGATCGGTTTGCAATGATCGGTGGTTTCAAAATTCTTGAGTAGATGTGTGGTCTGCGGTTTTACCGTGTGAGACAGCAGTTTTGTTATACATTTTGTTGTTTTCTTCACATATCGTGCTGCGTTCGTTAGGAGTATAATTTATATTGATTAGTAAATATACCCTGAATGCTATGCGATATGATTCCTGGAGCCGTTACACATCCTGTAGGATCTATTATGGGTGTGTTGTGCCCGCCGCGTACTTGTCGTCATAATCAATGCGATCGTTGTTGTAACGTGGTGGGGTGGAGTGCGGGGAGGTTACGGTTAATTTATGAGTCAAAATATTTGAAAATTAATTGTCTGCCTTCCATCCGGGTCTCGTTCCGCTTGTTTATTGTAGGTTTGTGCTTATTTTATAGGCCAAGCCAGCCCCGCCATCATGTGACGACTGCCATAAGTTTGTCCGTGTAATGTTCAAGGACCATGTCTGTTTTAGGTGTGCCCTGTGTAATATAGATCATAGGTGTAATGTTTGTGCAGTGTGGTCCGTCGAAACGATGGTTAAGTTCCTTGCCCAGAAGGACTTGGCTGGGTCTGACGCGGGGTCAGGCGGTCCGAGAGGAAATCGTGGAGCGCCCGGTTCGGCCGGTGGGGGTGCTCCACGTCCCCAGCTGGAGGTGGCGGAGATGGCACCGCCGGCGTGGTTTGGTCCGGCTATGCAGGGTTTTCTGCATAGCGTTCTGCCCACGCTGGTGTCGTCCCTGCTACCAAAGGTTGGGGGGCAGTTTCTCCCCATGCCTGGTACGGATCCTGTCCTCGGACAGGATTCTGGACTGGTTACCGAGGGGGCCGTCTCGTACGGCCCCCTGGCGGTCCCGTCTGGCTTCGGCCAGACGGGTTCTGTCTCTCTGCGGCCACCTCCGGGTGGTCCAGTAGCGGTGGCTGGTCCGTCAGGTGTGGGAGCCGTCCGCCAGGACGGCTCCACGGTTGACTCGTCTAGTGACGGCTCTTCGGAGTCTGAAGACGAGGAGGTCGAGGAGGAGAGGTTGCTGCGGCCCGTGAAGCCGCAGGTGGAGAATATGGAGGTTGATTCCGTCCTGGACGGAACCGGCCTCCATTTGTCTGGTTTGGCGCAAGCCAGGTCAGCGGCTCCACCTGCGGCTGAGGCCAATCCGTTACCGTGCACTGGTTCCGCGCGGCTTGGTTTGTCACCAGCCGTCAGGGGAACGGGTGTGCCGGGCCAGGCGTGGTACTCACCTATCTCGCCTGGTCCGGCAGCCGGACATGGGGTGCCGTTGGCGCCCGTGTCCGGCTATGGTTCCGCGACGGTTACGTGTCCGTACGGTTTTCCGTGCGGACCTACCCCATGGACCGGAGTGTTTCATGGGGTGGCGGCGGAACCGTGTGGTAGCGGAGTGCCTGGCGTGTCAGCCGTGGCTCCTTGCCGGGAGGCCGTGGCTGGCAGACCCGTGAGCACGTCAACGGGTGACGTGTTTGCGGGGGTATCTTCTTCGGAGGTAGATTGGTCTGATGCTCTGGCGTGGCTAGCCAGAGTGGACCCGTCTGTGGTTTCGGCCACGGCCGATGAAGATGCGCCCCGTCCGTCGGTTGCGTCGATTAGGACGGGGATTTTGCCCGCGGCCTGGATCCAGTCAGTGGGACTGGATCCACGGTTCATTGATTTGTTGGATGCTATTTATAGTAAACAACTAATGACCAAGGGTCAGCTCCCTGCGGCCTCCAGGGAGGTGCGGGCAAGATGTCGTATTCCGCGGGGTGAATACGACAGGTATGGTGTAGTCCCGTCGGTCACGGAGGATGACCGATGGGTACTGGGCGTCCTGAGTGCCGGGTCGGGTGGTCCCGGTCCGGCACTAGTGGATAAGTCCCAGGTACACCAGGAAGAAGTCCTGGCCCTATGCGATGAGGGTGTGAGGGCAGCGATGAGCGCTGTCAATCACTCTTATCGTCTACTTCAGTCGGTGTGGGCTGAAGCGGGGGCAGGCCACCCTGTGCCACCTGTGGCGCTATCGTGTGTTAATGACGGCTTGGTGCTGGCGAAAGCCAGGCCTATTGCGACGTCTGTTTCGGCTGGGTTCTCGGAGCCGCCGCCGGCGAAGAAACCCAGGAAGGTTGTAGAGGCGCCTACCCTCCCCAATGTTGCTCCTGACCGCCCTAGAGGTGGGAAGGGCAAGGGGAAGGGTAAGGGTAAGGCCTCAAAGGGCGGACAGAAGGGGCCGAAGCGTACCTGAGGGTACGCAAGCTCCCTTCATATCCGCCTGGACCGCACCTGTGCGACAGGAACAGCGGTGCCAGTTATACCCGTCGTGCCTAGAACGAAATGGTTCTCACTCTCTCTCGTTAAGAAAGAGGGTGGGGCGGACTGCGAGCCGGACAACCCCGTTAGACGTCGAGGCGTCTATGGTGGGTGGAAGGCTCATGCCTTTCGTCGAGGCCTGGCGAGGTGTGACGTCAGACAGTCTGGTCCTGGGATGGTTATCCCAGGGTTACATGCCGGAGTGGTGGGACTTTCCGCCACAAAATCTGTCTTTGGCAGCTGTCTGGACACCCGTACCAAGGGAGCCAGACAAGTTAGAAGCCGTTCAAAAGGAAGTGTCAGGTTTGCTTCTGAAGGGAGCAATAAAACCAGCAAACCTGAACACTCCAGGCTTCTATTCAAACATGTTCCGTGTCCCCAAGAGCACAGGGGGATGGAGACCCATACTCAATCTCAGGCCATTAAATTGGTTTATCCATACGCCTCGGTTCCAGATGGAAACGCCGAGGTCGGTAATGGCGGGATTGAGGAAAGGAATGTGGTGTGTATCGATCGATCTGAAAGATGCATATTTCCACATTCCGATGAATCGGAGTTGGCACGGGTTTCTGAGATTTGCGTTTCAGAATCAAGTATGGGAGTTTACAGTTCTCCCGTTTGGCCTGTCGACAGCTCCGAGGGTTTTTCACAAGAGTGGTCCTTGCGGTGACAGCGTTTCTCAGAAAAGAGAACGTGGCGCTACACACCTACATAGACGACTGGCTGCTCAAGGCAGACTCGGCAGCCAGGTTGAACGTGGATACTGCTCTGACTCTGAAGTTACTTTCAGATCTAGGCTGGATAGTCAACGAGGAGAAATCCGAGTTGATGCCCACTCAACATTTCGTTTATTTGGGGATGCGATTCGACCTCGAGGAGGGCAGGGTTTACCCATCAGAGCCCAGAGTGGTGTCTCTGTTAGCCATCCTCAGGAGTTTTCGAGTGGTAAACCACATTCAGGCGAGGCGGTTCCTTCAGATGCTGGGCATGATGGTCTCCATGGAGCAGGTTATCCCGTACGCTGCTCTAATGCGAAGACCTATCCAGTTGTATCTGATGTCTCTGTGGAAACAGAGAACAGAACCCCTGTCAAAACTGGTGCCAGTTTTGGAGCCGATAATATCGCATCTTCTATGGTGGAAACAGCGTCATGTGTAGGGTGATGTCATAATCATTATATCATGAATGACTCAATTTAGTCTCTTAAGCGCTTAATAGTCCGTCAGGTTGTATGAATTGTATGCCTTTACTATTTCATAAACCTGCTGTCAAATATTTTGAAACTAATTTGCCCAGGCATGGCAGCAACGGTGCCCAGTCAAGTTAGTTTCAAAATATTTAACAGCTTACAAATGTACCTGTATAGTTTTCTGGAAATTGATAGTCACAGAGTTCAGGGATCGATCGATCCCAACATGAGGGAGGTGTGTGCGGGTCATAGTTAGAAATGGATCCCTCTATTGTAGATTCCCTTTGTATTTGTGTAAACAAGATAAGTTATAAGTACATGTAATACATACATACATGTATTTTAGATATTTGGTGATTTTGTGTTATGGAATTTTGATTAATGGCGTGTGATTCATTAATTATATAACATTCTTTAGACCAAATAAATTGAGCCACATTTTCTAATTGTACATGTACATGTATCCATATTGACAATGTTTACGTACATGCTAGAATAATATTGTTTGATTTGTTTGCAACAAAATTTACATGGTAACAAGCGGGCATGCATATTGACTATGGATACTATGCAGTTTTGTTATAGATTTAATCAGAACAACAGACAGACAGATAGACACACACAGCTGACTGACTTGACTGACCAACCGACCGATGACCGGGACCGATCCAACCTGACCCGGACTGACTGACACATACATTCTATCGAATATTCACTGCTAAAAATGAGGACTGATCACTGGAATACAAGCTACATGTGTACATGACTGATTATTATGTTGCAGGCTGTGTCTGGTCTAGGAATTGGGTTTCTCACTAAAAGATTTGCAGAAGTTTCTATTTTAACCTGGGCAACATTCCTGCTTATATGGGGCTATTTATGTCTGGTAAGATAACATTATCACTTGTTTTTATTTTCTTGCTTTAAGTAGTCTTGCACGATATCGGCAGAATTTTAGTGTCATATCTTGAATTTGCAAATTGGCACTATTGACTTGTGTCTTGTACTAATTTGTTCCCTGGTGTCCAGCGAAAATTTGAATAAAACATCTAGTGGTAAGTAAACAATACCCACAACTCGTAACCAAGTGAGTATAACTTAGAACAGCTTAGCCATAAAATTTGAGCATTCACACGTGCCACGTGACGCTATGAAGCTATACAGTACATTCATCCACCTTTGAGTGTGTCGGTAACAAATATGACATTTCTCATCTGAAATTGATGTAACCAAAGTGGCTATGTCCACGAAATTTATGTACCAGCCGTGCGTAACACTGTCTCCATATAAATTGTAAAAACATAAAGTGCAATAACTTCAATTGGATTTAATCATTAAAGAGACAATCTATCAAAACAAACAGAAAAATAAAACAATGTGACTTGAACCCTACTCTCTGTCAACAAAGCGTCTTGTGATTAGAACGGTGTGAAAAAAATAATATACGCTTCCGGAAATTTCAGTGCTAAATGCAGTGTCGTAGTCGAGGTTCTCGCGCAATAGTTCATTAGCAACATATGAGATACGCTATTACACAATTGTTCTGAGGTTATTCTACCATGTTTGACATAGTGCTTGGACTAATTCTTACAAATAATACAACCAGGGTTGTCAATTTATTATCTCTTAAGTATCCTCCCGCAGCAATAGTATACATCACAATAGCACATTTAAGACAGGAAGCATATGGATTGTATGTGTTTGTTGAATTTGCAATGTAATTGGACTGGGTGATGGTGCTGCCATGTAGGCAAATTAGTTTCAAAATATTCAACGACGTGCCTGAATTGTTACCTTGAAATTGGGATTATGGGAATGCAGAGTTAAAAGTGTTAAAATTGATTAAAACATGCGCACAAAGTTGCTGGAGCGTAGCTTAAAATGGCTGCGGTGTCGCTAGAAATGGATCCTTGTAATAGTGTAATTGAAATCACATGACAGAAACAGATTCCAGTCAAATTAGTTTCAAAATATGTTTATGAACAGCTGTGCTGTATAGGTGTCTTGAAACGGATACATGGAAATGCCACAGATTAATTGTTTAACAAATATGTTGACCCACAAGTACGTCATAACTTAAAAAGCTTATATCCGCTCCTCCAGGTGCATTCTGTCTGTCTGCCTGGAAATGTCTATTCCCTCGATCTGACCGTTCCAAGTTTATCCATCCATCATATGATGTCATAAGCGACTGCATCACGTCTAGGATGACATCATAATCATGACGTCATGAATGATTCGAAATAATCGGTCTTTAACGCTCAATAGTCCAACACGTTGTACGAATTGTATGGCTTTACCATTTAATAAACATTCTGTTGAATATTTTGAAACTAATTTGACCGGGTGCTGTTGCTGCCATTGGCAAATTAGTTTCAAAATATTTACCAACTTACATGTATAATTTTCTGCAAATTGATAGTCAGGGAGTTCACGATCGATCGAGCCCAACACGATCAAGTCATGGGTGGAGCTTAGTTGGTGGTGGGCGGGGCATAACTAAAACTGAAAAGGTCTTATCATCTGCTAAATGATATAAATGTCTCTTAACCAGGTGTTTGTTAATAGTATTGTGACTCTATTAATCGCGTGTCTGCCTCTGTGTGTTGGACTCTGCCTGAAAAATGTCATCATTACAAGCTCTTTAACGAGGACTGTCTCCCCGTCTGATACAGGTCAGTATTATCATTAGCTGATACATGTAGTATGTGCAATGACGTAAATTAGAGCTTTGCCTGTCATATTTATTTCTACAGTACTACGGTAACCGGAGTCAATTCAAACAGTTTATAATCAGTTATATGTACTTAATTTTACTCTATAATGGGCTGTGGGCCGTATCAATGCATATAATTTTCATGCTATCTTTATTATTCCACGTTTTTATTCCATGTTTTGGAAAATCCTGGTGTATCCACAGATTACTTCTATTTTTGCGAAATATAAAATGTCAGTCATTTTGATAGATAGACTACATTTAGCCTCGCTTTCATTTTTAGCCCATGTGGCCTTAAGTGAGCTTATGCCGTGGTGATCGTCCGTCGTCCGTCAACTTTTACTTTAAAACGCTACGCCTCCTTAACCAAAAGCTGAATCTTACCTAAATTTTGGTCAAAGGATGCTGTTGTGCTCGGATCCGGAACTTGCATTTGGAATTTTGATTCATAAAATTTTTGGGTCAAAATCTTAGATTTTATTAAAAATTTACCGGAAATTGTCAAATTGCTTCTTCTTAGAATTTTGATCGATTTCAACCAAATTGGGCTGAAAGAATCCTATGATCATAGGCTCTAGAACTTCCATTGAGAATTTTGTTGCATAAATGTTTTACGTGAAAATCCTAGATTTTATTGAAAATTTACCGGAAATTGTCAAATTGCTTCTTCTCCTTACCCGTTTGACCGATTTCAATCAAATTTGGCTGAAATGATCCTATGGTCATAAGTTTTAGAAGCTGCATTCAGAATTTTGATTCGTAAATATTTTGGGTGAAAAACTTAGATTTTATTAAAAATTTACTGTAAATTGTCAAATTGCTTCTTCCCCGTACCATTTTGACCAAATTGGGCTGAAAGAATCCTATGGTCAAAGGCTCTAGAATTTCCATTCAGAGTTTTGTTGCGTGAATATTTTGGGTGAAAATCCTCGATTTTATGAAAAATTTACCGGAAATTGTCAAATCTCTACTTCTTACCATTTTGACAGATTTCAACCAAATTGGACTGAAAGGATTCTATTGTGATAGACTCTAGTATATCTTCAGAATTTTGATTCATGAATTTTTTGCGTGAAAATCATTTTATTAAAAATGTTCTAAGAATTTGTCAAATTGCTTCTTACCGTTTTGACTGATTGTAATGAAATTTGGCTAGTAGAATCCTATGGTGCTAGGCCTCAGATCTTCTATTCAGAATTTCGATTCATCAATTTTTCCTGTAGCGATCTGGGATTTTCTGAAAAATGGTGAGAAATCGTTTACAATGCTAATCTTCATTAACTGCGTGGGTGATTTCACCCAGATTGAGCTGGAAGGCCTCTATGGTGGTAGGCTTCCCTGATCTTCTATTCAGAATTTTGATTCAGAACTCCTATACAAAAATTTGGTTGGTATATTTTCCCAGTGGCCATCTTAGATTTTTTTTTAAATGTCCAGGAAATCGCTTACATGATTACTCCTCATTAACTGCTTGACTGATTTTAAGCAAACTTAGTTGGAATGATCCTCGGCTGGTTTGGCTTAGAACTTCTATGCAGAAATTTGATTTGTCAATTTTTGGTTGGCCACCTATGATTTTCCAAAAAGTTCCAGAAATAACTTTAGTAAAAGATAGTCATTAACTGCTGGGCAGATTTTAATCAAACTTGCCCAGAGCACCTTGGGATGGTGGGCTTTGGAATTTCTAATAAAAATTTGATTGATAATGCTTGTGCCCATTTTGGATTTACAAAGAAACTCCAGAGAATTGTTTGACTTTCCCATTAAGTGCTGAACCAATTTTAACCAAACTTAATTTATAGGCTTCAGAACATTTACACAGAAATTTGACTAATTTTTATCTCACTTGGCCTTTCAGGCCATTTTATGCCATGGCGGCCGTCCGTCTGTCTGTCCGTCCATCCGTCAAATCGCTTCTTAATGGTGTGACTGATTTCAACCAAATTTGGCTGAAAGGATCCTTAGGTCGTACCCTCCAGAGTGTTTTTCAGAATTTTGATTGATCAATTTTTTGGGTGAAAATCTTAGATTTTATTAAAAATCTACCGGAAATGGTCAAAATGCTACTCCTCCATAGCTGCTTGACATATTTCAGCCAAATTTGGCCAGATGCTTCTATGGTGCTAAGCTGTAGAACTTTATTCAGAATTTTGATTGATCAATTTTTTGGATGAAAATCTGAGATTTTATGAAAGATTTACCAGAAATAATCAAGATGCTACTCCTTCTTAGCTGCTTGACATATTGCAACCATATTTGGCTAGATGGATTCTATGGTGGTAAGCTCTAAAACGTCTATTCAGAATTTTGATCAATTTTTTGGGTGAAAATCTGATTTTATGCAAAAACTACCAGAAATGGTCAAAATGCTACTCCTCCTTAGCTGCTTGACATATTTCAACCATATTTGGCTAGATGGATTCTATGGTGGTAAGCTCTAGAACTTTATTCAGAATTTTGATTGATTAATTTTTTGGGTGAAAATCTTAGATTTTATGAAAAATCTACCAGAAATGGTCAAGATGCTACTCCTTCTTAGCTGCTTGACATATTGCAACCATATTTGGCTAGATGGATTCTATGGTGGTAAGCTTTAAAACGTCTTCAGAATTTTGATCAATTTTTTGGGTGAAAATCTGATTTTATGCAAAAACTACCGGAAATGGTCAAAATGCTACTCCTCAGATGCTTGACATATTTCAACCAAATTTAGCTAGATGGCTTCTATTGTGGTAAGCTCTAGAACTTCTATTCAGAATTTGGATTGGTCAACTTTTGGGGTGAAAATCTTAGATTTTATGAAAAATGTACCTGAAATTGTCAAATTGCTTCTTTTCCTTACCATTCTGAGTGATTTCAACCAAATTTGGCTGACAGGACCCTATTTTGGTAGGCTCCAGAACATCTATTCAGAATTTAATTCATAAATTTTTTGGGTGAAAATCTTAGGTTTTATGAAAAATGTATCCAAATTGTCCAAATGCTTCTCCTTACCTCAACCAAATTTGGCTGAAAGGATTCTGTGGTGATGGGCTCCAGAATTTTCATAAGAAAAATTTGATTCATAAATGTTTTGGGTGAAAATCTTAGATTTTTTGAAAAATTTACTGGAAATGGTCAAAATGCTACTCCTTCATAGCTGCTTGACATATTTCAACCAAATTTGGTTAAATGTATTCTATGCTGATAGGCTCCATAACTTTCATTCAGAATTTTGATTGGTCAAATTTTCCGGTGGCCATCTTGTGTAATGTAAAGAATCGTGTATATTTAAATGCAAATGTTTCAAATGCTAATGGTGCAGGTGAGCGCCACAGGCCCTTGGGCCTCTTGTTCAAATTGGAAAATGCCTTCAGCTTGCCATTCTGATGACGTCATTATTAAACCACTAGCTGTGAGTTCTCCACGCAGGAGAATTGAGTACCAAAGCTCTTTCATCTAGCAACCCGCCTTCATAAGAAGTGATTACAGCTATCAGGGTCTGAATATTTTTTTCTCATTTCATCGGCTCCCTTACATGGGTAGGTGGTCATTACAAAACTACTAATTAACAGGCTCTCGTAATCGATGTGATAAAATATTACGACAAGCGCGAAGATGGTAATAGTAGTACCCGGTTGGAGAAATGCGCAATTCACATAAATAGGAGGGGAGAAGCCCTAGAGTAGTTATGAGAGTGATGGCATAAACTTGTCCTATAGCTGATTAATACTTGGTAGAATGTAATATAACCAAGTCCGCCGGGACAAAATCGACCAAGTGAACAAAAAATCTTGCCAGTAAATATACTGCCGAATACATTTACTGATTAGGTAATAGTGAATTTATTGCTCAAATTGTTTTAAAAACATTATCTTCTGTATATATTTATTATTAATTTGCGATATTGTCATTTGTGACGATATTGGCATTTGTGACGTTGCAAAATCTGTTTTTATTTGGGAGGACCCTTCCAGCCCAGATAAAGTTCAGTGGAATGCCTCCAATCACATTTCTTACGTTGTTTTGGGTCATTTTATGTTGGTTTACGACAATACATGTACAATGACTTGTCAGTTGAGTTTTATTTCATCATTAGCTCTAACCTGGCCTGAAAGTCGTCCGTCCGTCCATCAACTTTTCCTTTAAAATGACTTCTCAAGAACCACTGGGCCGATTTCAATTATATTTGGCAGGAAGCATCCCTAGGGCATAGAGATTCAAGTTTGTTCAAATGAAGCCGATTGGGCAAAATCCAAGATGTCCGCCAGCCAAAACAGCAGATTTTTAGAAACACTTCAAAAAAATCTTCTCCGAAACCACTGGAGGAATTGATTCAAAACTCATAACACATCATCTATTGCAACGGTAGACCCAAGTTTGTTCAAGGCAACCTGATTGGCCTATTTGCCTGGTGGCCATCTTGGATGACCTGGTTTTCGTGAAAATGACTTCTCCCGAACCGCTATAGGGATAGGTCTGTAATTTGGTAAATATGCTTAGGGACCAAGGTCCATTCAAGTGTCTTCAGGGGAAGTTCGTACGTTAAAAAACAATCAAAATTTAGTGTTTGTTGGTCATATTGGCTTTTTTGTATTTGATGTATTTTGACGGCGAAAATTGCTTTATATATGCTTATCAGTGTGGCAAGTTCAAATACGCCACTTTCGAGACTATCAGATAAACGCTTGGGCTGCCATCTTGGTTTGTTTTCCCGCCATAGGCTCCCATAGTAAAGCAATGAGCCCATAGTAAAGCAATGGGGAATTCTTTAAACGACTTCTTCTCAAGAACCACTGGGCCAATTTCAATTATATTTTGGAGGAAGCATTCATAGTGCATAGAGATCTAAGTTTGTTCAAATGAACCCGTTCGGCTAATTTGTCCGGCGACCATCTTGGATTTAGGCCGTTTTTAGGAAACGTCTAAAAATCTCTGAAACGGCCTGGGGGATTGATGCAAACCTCATGAAATATGATTTATGGCAAGGGACCTTAATTGGTCAAATGGTTCGGCGGCCATCTTGGTTGACCTAGTTGTAGTGAAAATGACTTATTCTCCAGAATCGCTGAAGGGATCTGGCCAAAATTTGGCAGATATGATTAGGGCCTAAGGGCCATTAAAATTTGTTCAAGGGAAGTTAATCCATCAAAAAACCTGGACACCATGGGCCAATCAAAATATAGCATGTTTGGTGTCCATATTTGATTTTTTTATTTGATGGATTTTGAGGCCGAAATTGTTTTTATATGTGTTTTTGGGTATTCTGATCTCAAATTTGCAATTTTCGAAACTGTCGGATAAATGGTTTGCTGGCCATCTTGTTGATAAAGAGCATTCTAGTTGAAATGCCTATTGTCCAGGTGAGCGATACAGGCCCCTTGGGCCTCTTGTTTAAGAATCATTTACAAATATTACATAGAATATAAGCCGGAAATTGCTGGCAGAATTTCTTTTATTCACAATGATCTAACAAAATACATACATTGCTGTCCGACTGGACATCACATTTACAATTCTCAGTCATGTCCAGATAATATGGACATTTTTGAAGCCCTGATATATACATTATATATATATATATATATATATATATATATATATATATATATATATATATATATATATATATATATATATATATATTGTAAGAAACATGACTGGTAGCAGCAAATTTATGTGCTCAAAGAATTGTAATTTTCTTTCTTTAAGATAACACTATATGTAATTCCTGACACGATATGTAATTCCTGGTGGTTCAAGATAGTGATTCGAATACAGCATATGGCGTTCAAACTGAGAATAGAGGACTTCAGTTTATCCATCGATCATATGAAGTCGTAATCAACTATGTGACACCTAGGCTGAGGTCATAATCAATTCCGTCATGAATGATGTAGTTAAGTTCGTCATGAAGTTGAATTGATGGCAGACTAAGCGTTGCTGTACGAATTGTATGTCTTTACTATTTAAAAACCATTCTGTTGAATATTTGGAAATTAATTTGACTGGGTGTTGTTGCATCAAAGTAGTTTCAAAATATTCAACAGCTTACCTGGTAGTGTATGGTATTTTTGAAATTGATAGTCAGGGAGTTCAGGGCTCGATCGATCCCAAAACGGGCGAAATGTGGTTGGAGCTTAGTTAAAGATGGGAGAGGCAGAGCTAAAATCATATTTCTCCATGAGGTGGAATGTTAGTCTTTCAGAATGACACAAAGCCTCGACATGCAGGCACAGGCCTCAAGTTAGTGTCTGTGACATGACTCGTATAGCTTCGCATAAATGAATCACTTATTCATCATTATTTTAGAAAATACACAACGATTCACTTGAAATGTCCGTTAATACCAAAAACAGTTTTTGCTCAGTATCTAACAGCTCGCCATCAACATGATTAATTTCCAAGGGAAAATTGCTCACCTGTATGGGGGAAACAACATTTATCTCCCTTTCCACCATAATTTCAATGAAAATTGGCAAAATCTGGGGATATTGGCATACATATCTAGCAATTTGAGGAATTTAAGTTTTATTAATAAAAAATATTTGTATAAGCGCATTCAGGATAAAAGATTATTCTAGATCACAATTGAAATTCAATGTACTGCAGCGACTAGAGCGAATGCCAGCAGCATGGCTTCCAATATCTTCCTTGTTTTCTCTCCAGGCCTATGAATTGATATTTGAGACGTCATTCGAGTGACATAGATACAGAGCTCATTGATTATCGGACATGCCAGAATTGAGAGGTGACATCAGAATTCCCCATTTGCTCATTTCAAATTTAGTTTTCCGCTTCTTTCTTGGCATATGCGTATACTGCCTATATGTATGAGACATATTTTGATGAAAAAATTGTGTGACCTCCCGACGTACTAGTGTGTACGTGTATCTCATATAAACATTCCTCTGTTTAGTAGCGGTTTTTATGTTTACATTTCCAGGTTTTGTGCTTGGCTTGAATATGGCTGTCAATGCCCTTATTCGCACAGTTTCACCGACAATCGCTGGGATCATGCTGGTCAGTTTGGGCTTCTCTTCAATCGGTTATGTCGGCGTGGTGATGAGTAGCGCAGTGTTCGCGACTATCCTGATGTACCCACCTACTGTTACACAGTACACATGCGAGCAAGCTGTAGCCTCATAGCATTAAGAATGAACGTCTAAGTGCTTAGTTCTTTAATAGTAATACAATCAAGGGTTTTTTCTTTGTGAACATCAATTTGCAGGCCAAAAAAAGACTTGAAAATTTACCACTGAAATAGCTTGCTCGGTTATCAAGCTAGTTATTTCAGTGCCAGAATTTCAAAAACAGTAAAAATAGTGTCAACATACATGCTGCATTTAAATATCATTCTGTATATTCCCCATATATCATTGTATAATATGATCTGGGTGTACATAAATCATTCGTTCATTCTTAGCCTACAAATGGATATTACTCAAGACTACTGCGATGCACTGTTTGGGCTGGCTTGACCATTAAATGGTTAATTCTCCCACAATGTGGTTTAAAATGTGTGTAGCATTACACCTGTTTCCCACATTGTGGTTTAAAATGTGTATAGCATTACACCTGTTTCCCACATTGTAGTTTAAAATGTGTATAGTATTACACCTGTTTCCCACATTGTAGTTTAAAATGTGTATAGCATTACACCTGTTTCCCACATTGTAGTTTAAAATGTGTATAGCATTACACCTGTTTCCCACATTGTAGTTTAAAATGTGTATAGCATTACACCTGTTTCCCACATTGTAGTTTAAAATGTGTATAGCATTACACCTGTTTCCCACATTGTAGTTTAAAATGTGTATAGCATTACACCTGTTTCCCACATTGTAGTTTAAAATGTGTATAGCATTACACCCGTTTCCCACATTGTAGTTTAAAATGTGTATAGCATTACACCCGTTTCCCACATTGTAGTTTAAAATGTGTATAGCATTACACCTGTCTCGCACAATGTAGTTTAAAATGTGTATAGCATTACACCTGTTTCCCACATTGTAGTTTAAAATGTGTATAGCATTACACCTGTTTCCCACATTGTAGTTTAAAATGTGTATAGCATTACATCTGTTTCCCACATTGTAGTTTAAAATGTGTAAAGCTTTACACCTGTTTCCCACATTGTAGTTTAAAATGTGTATAGCTTTACACCTGTTTCCCACATTGTAGTTTAAAATGTGTATAGCATTACACCTGTTTCCCACATTGTAGTTTAAAATGTGTATAGCATTACACCTGTTTCCCACATTGTAGTTTAAAATGTGTATAGCTTTACACCTGTTTCCCACATTGTAGTTTAAAATGTGTATAGCTTTACACCTGTTTCCCACATTGTAGTTTAAAATGTGTATAGCATTACACCTGTTTCCCACATTGTAGTTTAAAATGTGTATAGCATTACACCTGTTTCCCACATTGTAGTTTAAAATGTGTATAGCATTACACCTGTTTCCCACATTGTAGTTTAAAATGTGTATAGCATTACACCTGTTTCTCACATTGTAGTTTAAAATGTGTATAGCATTACACCTGTTTCCCACATTGTAGTTTAAAATGTGTATAGCATTACACCTGTTTCCCACATTGTAGTTTAAAATGTGTATAGCATTACACCTGTTTCTCACATTGTAGTTTAAAATGTGTATAGCATTACACCTGTTTCCCACATTGTAGTTTAAAATGTGTATAGCATTACACCTGTTTCCCACATTGTAGTTTAAAATGTGTATAGCATTACACTTGTTTCCCACATTGTAGTTTAAAATGTGTATAGCATTACACCTGTTTCCCACATTGTAGTTTAAAATGTGTATAGCATTACACCTGTTTCCCACATTGTAGTTTAAAATGTGTATAGCATTACACCTGTTTCCCACATTGTAGTTTAAAATGTGTATAGCATTACACCTGTTTCCCACATTGTAGTTTAAAATGTGTATAGCTTTACACCTGTTTCCCACATTGTAGTTTAAAATGTGTATAGCATTACACCTGTTTCCCACATTGTAGTTTAAAATGTGTATAGCATTACACCTGTTTCCCACATTGTAGTTTAAAATGTGTATAGCATTACACCTGTTTCCCACATTGTAGTTTGAAATGGGTATGGCATTACACCTGTCTCGCACAACGTAGTTTGAAATGGGTATGGCATTACACCTGTCTTGCACAATGTAGTTTGAAATGGGTATGGCATTACACCTGTCTCGCACAATGTAGTTTGAAATGGGTATGGCATTACGCGTGTTTCACACAATGTAGTTTGAAATGGCTCTGGTATTACGCATGTTTCACACAATGTAGTTTGAAATGGCTCTGGTATTACGCGTGTTTCACACAATGTAGTTTGAAATGGCTCTGGTATTACGCATGTTTCACACAATGTAGTTTGAAATGGCTCTGGTATTACGCATGTTTCACACAATGTAGTTTGAAATGGCTCTGGTATTACGCGTGTTTCACACAACGTAGTTTGAAATGGTTATGGCATTACGAGTGTCTCCCATAATGTAGTTTGAAATGGGTATGGCCTTGCGATTGTCTCCCACAATGTAGTTTGAAATAGGTAGGGCATTACACCTATCTCCCACAATGTAGTTTGAAATGGGTATCGCATTATGCCTGTCTCCCACAATGTAGTTTGAAATGGGTATGGCATTACGGCTGTTTTGACATTGTCATGTTGGATTATCAGCACTTTGTAATTATTCAGCTCTTGATAGTATTATATGTAGCACTCTGCAGCTGCATCATTTAAACCTTTAACGCTCAAAGTTAATCAAGGAAATTCCAAATTTCTAATAGAAAAGGGCAATTTGAAGACCCAGAAATTATTTTTTAAGAATTTACCACTGGAATGACATTTGTCAAAACAAGGACGCATTCCAGTGGGAAATTAAAAAAAATAGTCTCCTGGTCAGATATAGAATTTCTCAAGGTCACACTGTCCGCTGCAGAGGCTGTCTTTGTCTGGCTTGAGAATTACAACATTAAAGCTATGATAAGGCTTTATAAACAGTACTGTAATATTCATTCAGGGCTAGTAATTAAATAACCCTTTACCACTCAAGCTCGCCAAATGTGGCTTCTGTAGTGGTCTTCAGAAATGGCCATTTGCAGACCAAGAGAAGACAATTTTTGAATATTTTACCACTGGTATAATTCCAGTTGTGAATTTTTAGCTCACCTGGCCTGAAAGGCTAAGCGAGCTTTTGCTGTGGCGACCATCCGGCGTCCGTCCATCAACTTTTCCTTTAAACGACTTCCTTTCAAGAACTACTGGGCCGATTTCAATTATATTTGGCAGGAAGCATCCTTGGGCATAGGGATCCAAGTTTGTTCAAAGGAACCAGATCGGCCAATTTGGCCAACGGCCATGTTGGATTTAGGCCGATTTTAGGAAACGTCTTTAAAAATCTTCTCCGAAACCGCTTAGGGGATTGATGCAAATCTCATGAAATATGATCTAGAGCTAGAGCTGAACCAAGTTTGTTCAAGGGAACTAGATTGGTCAAATGGGTGAGCAGCCATCTTGGTTGACCTAGTTGTAGCATAAATGACTTCTCCAGAACCGCTGAAGGGATCTGGCCAAAATTTGGCAGATATGATTAGGGCCTAAGGGCCATTAAAGTTTGTTCAAGAGAAGTGATCCGTCAAAGAACATGGCCGCCGTTGGCCAATCAAAATATAGCGTGTTTGGTGGCCATATTGGATTTTTTTATTTGATGGATTTTGAGGCTGCAATTGGTTTTGTATGTGTTTTGCGGTATTCTGATCACAAATTTGCAATTTTCGAAACTGTCGGATAAATGGTTTAGTGGCCATCTTGGATCATTTTCCGCCAAAAGCTCCCATACTAAAGCAATGGGAAATTTTAAATGTTTTCTTCTCGAGAACTACCTGGCCGATTTCAATTATATTTGGCAGGAAGCATCCTTATGGTGTAGAGATTCAAGTTTGTTCAAACAAAGCCAATTGGGCCAGTGGCCATCTTGGATTTTGGCCGATTTTTAGAAACGTCTAAAAATCTCTGAAACCGCTTATGGGATTGATGCAAACTTGATGAAATATGATTTATGGCAAGAGCTGAACAAAGTTTGTTCAAGGGAACTTGATTTGTCAAATGGTTTGGCGGCCATCTTGGTTGACCTAGTTGTATCGAAAACGACTCTCCAGAACTGCAGAAGGGATCGGGCCGAAATTTGGTAGATATGGTTAGGGACCAAGGACCATTAAACTTTGTTCAAGGGAAGTTGATCCGTCCAAAAACCTGGACACCATGGGCCAATCAAAATATAGCATGTTTGGTGTCCATATTGGATTTTTTTACTTGATGGATTTTGAGGCCGAAATTGGTTTTATATGTGGTTTTGGGTATTCTGATCTCAAATGTGCGATTTTCGAAACTGTTGGATAAACGGTTTGGTGGCCATTTTGTTGATGAAGAGCATTCTAGTTGAAATGCCTATGGTCCAGCTGAGCGATACAGGCCCCTTGGGCCGCTTGTTATCAAATAATCTCTTGGTCAACATATTGACATTTTCTATGAGAAAATATGAAATTTTTAGTCATGATTCCAGTAGGAAGGTTTCAAAAATAGTCTTTAAATTGCAGGCCAAAAGGCAAATGAACATTTCTCAAGAACGCTGTAGAAGCCATTAAAGGGTTAAAACAATTTTGGCTTCAACCATCACTTTAAAAAAATTGTCAACAACTGCTTGATATTGTAAACGGTAGGTTCTTTTTGCATTTTGTCTAATAAGCCAGCCTGATCAGTTACTTTTGTAGAACAGTGGTTCGTTATCGATCCATATAACTGCGAGACAGGCCTACAGATCATGTGATCATTGATTAGTGCCCTGTTCACTCAATACACACTTAACCCTTTAAGGATCAAGCTGACCGAACAACATCATCTGCACTGGTCATGTGGAATCTCCATTTGCAGGTTAAGAGACGGCCTTTCTTGGCTTGCAAATAAACATTCAGATAGTAAATATTTAGATTTTCTTGAACAATTTTGAATATTAAAGGTGCATATTCACACCAGAATGCCTGAAAATTAAATTGTTAAATTATATAGGTTTAAAGACTTTATTTGTGTGCCTCGATGTAATGAAATGAAATTAATCTTAGCATATGATGATTTCATTCCATATAAATTAATATAATTTTTTTAAGTTGTGAAATTAAAATGGAGGCACGAGTCCCTAATTCAACTTCACAACTTAAAAAAAAATCTTATTCTTGTGTTCATCTTTCTCATGACAGTAATCTTAGACTGTTTTCCTTATTTGGTGCATGAAAGCTGAAGTGGTCATCAAACTGCTACAAGTGCTAGGCCTCAAAGTAGATCTCAGATCTCAGATCTTGGGTCGGGCGCAGGGTTGTAACGCTTATCTGGGTACCATGCCAGGTATTTGGAGCGAGTGGCCAACCATAGCACTAAACAACTCATCTTTCATGACAGTTAATTTATACGTAATGAAATCATCATATTGTAGATTTTGTACCCTCGGTAGGTGCGGGTTGCGGAGGTCAGCTCAAGTGTTGCTCTCAAGTCTGATGTTACCAAATGATGTAAGGAATTACAACTCAATAACACACTGTTCTTAGGATGATCTTTTTAAATAATTCTTACATTAGTTTCAATAAATTGTACAACGTTGATTATAGACTAAAATCTATGGTGGTAAAATGTCAAAAAGTATATTATCAAACTCATAGCCAAATTCTCTAAATCTAAACTCAATTTCCTTCTCTCCCTTTCTATTTTCACTTCCAAAATCCTTGCTATATATTTCCCTTTTCTTGCTTAATTAATATTAATAAGTACACATCTGCTATTAATAATTATAGCACTGACGTGCATGTTCATGGTTAGACTCCATTACGATCTTTTTCTTACGATGTTCGTTATCCGCTCACATGGCCCTTGCCTATCCTGTCTTGATCATGTTCTCTCATTATATATTCCCCAATTAATGAAAAGAAACAAAGGCCCTCCCTTTCCAGATGCAGTCATTGACTAGTGATATATCCCGAGCTCTGTTGTTCTCACATGCCGTCAACGCAATTCATTAATAGCAGATCACCGACTGATATAAACAAAGTAAAAATGCGTATATACAACCTTTTCCCCCCAAAATATGAATAATATATTTAGTATAATTAGTGTGTATGACAAAATGGTAGGCCACATCTGGCCGTGCCCTGTTGACCAGGCATATATTAATAATTAAGTATTCCCGTACATATTCCTGTACACGAATCTTCATTGACAAATTTATATTAATTCCACTAAGACCAATGGCACATTGGTTCCCAAACTGAGGGTGCCCCTTTAACGAAGTAGTTTGGGCGGAATGATATTGTATAACCACGATTCACGATCTCCAGGGTTATAATTTTACAGTATGTTAAGATTTATTTTGTTTCATTACACCTAGACCCACAGTTTAAGCCTCTAAAAGTATACAATTTAAACAATTTATTTTGCTGTGAATATGCACCTTTAAATGTTTAAGAAAACTCAATATAACTAGACAATCATTTCAATTCATCTTGAGAACGGCTCTCCAAGTGTGATACCAGCGATCAAAAAGAAGAAGAAGAAGAAGATTTAAATTACATTATCATGCACACTGAATGAGAATCAACTCAAATTAAACTGTAAGTCTAGGGATCTAGTGCACTGTTGTATGGGTATAAAAAGAGCTTTGAAGATGCAATCTCTCAATATAAGATTGTTACTCGGGTGTATATAATGGCTGGAATGTTCGGAATCCTGTGCAGCAGAAATTTTCTCATACATATCTTACAACATTCATTAGACATCAAATGTTTCATTGTTACACTAGTCCCCTGGAGGGAGTGGTTTACTCTAGTCCCCTGGAGGGAGTGGTGAGTCCCCGTCTTGCATGCATTTATATTTTAATTGGTATCGTAATGTACATTCAAATTAAACAGACCACAGGGCATGCTTGCTTACCTTTGTGCGTAAGTATCTGGCTCTAGGTATGCCAGGTTAAAAGAAATCTATTAAACAGATGCTGAAAATCCATTTTTACAGGTACGTATAAAATATCCTATTGAATATTGACAATTTTATTTCCTTGAAAGCTGAAATATTCAACAGATTTCTTGAATGTATAACTATGTTGGATAATGGTGATGTGATTTCGGTATTGAAATGTTTATGTATATATAATTATCTGAACCTAGTGGCTTTACATACACCTAGGTTTGTGTGACAGCGTTCATTGTGATGCTTGAAAACTTAGTAGTTAGTTAGTCAGGCCTGATATTGTTATCTGTAAATATCTCATGAGGCAGGCAGAATTTATGCACATCATAGTTTGGTCTCTATTCTTTGAAAACCACAGAAATTAAAAAATGTGTTCCCAATGATAATTATCCACCATGCTGCAGGGCAGATAATTCATGGAACCAGAAAACTTGATTGCTTTCCATTATAAAAACGAGGACAAATTTGTCCAATACTTGCGTCATTTGGTATATTTTTCAATCATTCCGCAGTAAGGTCAAACGTGTTTGTTTTGGAGGCTTGGAGAAGATTCATTCAGTAGAAGTTATAGGAAAAAGTCTTAAGAGCACAAAAACACCCTCCATGCTTGCATCAATCCATGCATCTAGTAATGCATGTACAAACTGAAACTATTATAATATGTAAGATGTGTCATGTGTCCAATGTTGCTGAAAGTTGTTGCATTTTAAATTTTGACTGCTAAATTGAGATACGTCTTCGGGACCCCACGGTCAAGCTTCCACCCATGTTTGGAGAACACAGTAGAACCAGAGTTATTGGAAAATGTCAAGAACACGAAGAAGCACTCCATGCTTGCATCAATCCCTGCATGTAGCGATATGGGTACAAAATGGAACCAAAAATGTCCCAGCACACGTCAAGAAAATTTGCTATTTGCAGCTCAGGAGAAGACTAGTTTTGAAATTTAACCACTGGAGTATCTAGCTGTTAAATGGTTTAAATACAAGAATTGTACCTGGTAATCTTTTTTATCTAATTTCTGGCCTGCTCTTGAAACATGATCAGGAAATGTGTATTTATGCTATATTGTTATCTAATATTAAAACTTTTCTAGATTTTTAAATACATTCCTATAATTATAATTTATTTTTGAATAATGGAGGTGCGTTATTGTTCCATATTATTATTATTTGTCCCTTTAATAGTCAAGTTGGTCAAATCTGTCCTGCAAAAGCTCCCTTTGCAGGTGAAGAGAGGACCATTTTTAGCTCACCTGGCCTTAGGCCAAGTCAGCTTATGCCGTGGCGACCGTCCGTCATCCGTCTGCCCGTCGTCCGTCAACTTTTTCTTTAAACAACTCAAGAACCACTGGGCCGATTTCAATTATATTTGGCAGGAAGCATCCCTAGGGCATAGAGATCCAAGTTTGTTCAAACGAAGCCGATCGGCTAAAATCCAAGATGGCCACCAGCCAAAATAGCCGATTTTTAGAAACACTAAAAAATATTCTCCGAAACCGCTGGAGGAATTGATTCAAAACTCATAACACATCATCCAGTGCAATGGTAGACCCAAGTTTGTTCAAGGCAACCTGAGTGGATGATTTGCCTGGCGGCCATCTTGGATGACCTAGTTTTCGCGAAAATGACTTCTCCCGAACCGCTAAAGGGATAGACCTGAAATTTGGTAAATATGCTTAGGGACCAAGGTCCATTCAAGTTTGTTCAAGGGAAGTTCGTACATTAAAAAACATGGCCACCATCAACCAATCAAAATTTAGCGTTTGTTGGTCATATTGGCTTTTTTGTATTTGATGTATTTTGATGGCGAAAATTGCGTTATATATGCTTATCAGTGTGGCGAGTTCAAATATGCCACTTTCGAGACTGTCGGATAAACGGTTTGGCTGCCATCTTGGTTTGTTTTCCCGCCATCGTCTCCCATAGTAAAGCAATACGTCCATAGTAAAGCAATGGGGAATTCTTTAAACGACTTCTTCTCAAGAACCACCAGGCCAATTTCAATTATGTTTTGGAGGAAGTATTCATAGAGCATAGAGATCTAATTTTGTTCAAACGAAGCGGATCGGTCAAAATCCAAGATGGCCGCCAGCCAAAATGGCTGATTTTTAGAAACACTAAAAAATCTCTGAAACCGCTGGAGGAATTGATTAAAAACTCATAACACATCATCTGTTGGAACGGTAGACCCAAGTTTGTTCAAGGCAACCTGATTGGCCGATTTGCTTGGCGACCATCTTGGATGACCTAGTTTTCGCGAAAACGACTTCTCCCGAACCGCTGAAGGGATAGAGCTGAAATTTTGTAAATATGCTTAGGGACCAAGGGCCTTTCAAGTTTGTTCAAGGGAAGTTTGTTCGTTAAAAAATATGGCCGCCATCAACCAATCAAAATTTAGCATTTCTTGTTCATATTGGCTTTTTTGTATTTGATGTATTTTGATGGCGAAAATTGCTTTATATATGCTTATCAGTGTGTCCAGTTCAAATATCCCACTTTCGAGACTGTCGGTTTTCCTGCCATATTGGGTTGTTTTCCCGCCATAGTCTCCCATAGTAAAGCAATGGGCCCATAGTAAAGCAATGGGGAATTCTTTAAACGACTTCTCAAGAACCACCGGGCCGATTTCAATTATATTTGGAAGGAAGCATTCATAGGGCATAGAGATCTAAGTTTATTCAAACGAAGCGGATCGGTCAGAGTTCAGGATGGCCACCGGCCAAAATGGAGATTTTTAGACACTAAAAAATCTTATTCGAAACTGCAAGAGGAATTGATTCAATACTCATAACACATTACCTATGGCAACGTTAGACCCAAGTGTATTCAAGCCAACCTTATTGGCCTATTTGCTTGGCGGCCATCTTGGATGAGAACCAATTTGTTCAAGAGAACCTGATTGGTCCATTGGCTTGGTGGCCATCTCGGATGACCTAGTTTTCGCGAAAACAACGTCGTATCCGGAATCGTTGAACGGATTGGGCCGAAATTTGAGAGATATGATAAGAGACTAAGGGCTGTTAAGTTTTGTTCAAAATTAGTTGATACATAAAGAAACATGGCTTCTGTTTTCTTCTTATAATTCTGCTCAACTCTGTAGGGTTCTACTTATTGTTGATGGCCTTTCTGGTTGCCTATGATGCAGGTGAGCGACACAGGCCCCTTGGGCCTCTTGTTATTGAGACTTACACGTTGATCTGAATGGTGTCTGTCGTATGATCTGAGAATTCAATTTTAGTTTTTCAAAACATTCTGAAGGCTCAATATACTAGTTAAAAATTTAGCACTGGAATGACTGGCTCGATAACCGAGCCAGTCATTACAGTGCTACATTTTTTTTCATCGTCTTGGGCTGCAAATGGCCATTCACTAGCAAATTTTTTACTTTTCTTGACCATTAAATTGTTAAACTGACCATATTGACATATTATTGTCATCCACATTTTATACCCCGCCAAAAAATGGAGTGGTATTATGTAATGGCGCCATCAGGGCGGGCGACAGAGTGGTTCCTGGATGATAACTCTCTTACCGTTTATCAGATCGCTTTGAAACTGCATAGAGTGCTTGGACTAGGTCTGGGTGGCTGGTGGCCATCTTGAAAATTAGTTTCTGGATGATAACTCCTTAACCGTTTGTCGTATCGCTTTGAAACTTCATAAGGTGATAGGACTCGGTCTAGGGAAGAAACCTATGGAAATCGACGATGATCCGAAATACAAGATGGCCACCAGCTACCAATGGCCATCTTGAAAATTGGTTTCCAGATGATAACTCTGTCTACCATTTATCGGATCGCTTTGAAGCTTAATAGGGTGATTGGACTAGGTCTGGAGAAGAAAGCTATCAAAATTAAGTGATCCGATATCCAAGATTGGCCAGCCACAGGCGGCCATCTTAAAAATTGGTTTCAGGATGACAACTCCTTAACTGTTTATCGGATCGCTTTGAGACTTCATAGGGTGGTTGGACTAGCTCTGAGGAAGAAACCTATCGAAAGTGACGATGATCCGAACTCCAAGATGGCCGCCATCCATGGGCTTTCATCTTGAAAGTGGGTTTCTGGATGATATCTCCATTACCATTTATCGGATGACTTCATAGGGTGGTTGGAATATGTCTAGTGAAGAGACTTATCACAATTTATGATAATCTGAAATCCAATATGGCCACCAGTCTGGCGGCCATCTTGAAAATTGGTTTCCTGATGATACCTCCTTGACCGTTTAACGGATCGCTTTGACACTTCATAAGGATGACTGGTCTGGGTCTGAGTAGAAATAAATATTTTCTGATGGCTCCCATTCATTGGTTTGTCATCATGGCAGGGTATTATGTGTCGTTTGCGGAACTCTTGTCTATATTTAACTTTAATGTTTGGTCAACCATGGGTCATTCTGTGTCAGATCACCCAATGGATGAAACCTCACCCCCTCCGATTTTGCATAAAATTGGTATATAGGGTTATTGGGGCTGAAAATGATGCCATTTCAAATTTTAGCATGATCACACAAGTGGTTTTTGAAATAAGGCTCCCTAAATTTTGGCGATTTTCGCCAATAGAGGCATGACCGCCGATGTTCAAACGTCTATAGCTCAGCAACCAATAGGTCAATCTTGATGAAATTGACATTTCTAGAAAGGTAACTTAACAAGGATTCTAAAAATGCCATTTTACACAGGGATAATTTTAAGTATGGTGACCTTTTGACTTTTACTTTAACCTTGTGGATCATGTGACCTTGAGATGACCTTGCATGCAAAATGTAGCCCAACATGTTTACTGCATAATATAAAAACCTAGAGGTATATTATTTCTTATTAACCTGTAAAATCAGATCAAATTCTGCATGCTTGAAGCTAAAACGTAATGTCTGTAGATTGCAATGTTTCATCATTTTATTCATTGTCAATAACCCTGGTCTGGCAGACACGTGAAATCCTTGCTACATCATTTTGGCTGATGTAGTAATTCCTTGATGAGGAGGGTGTCAGTGATGGCGCTTCGAGACAGCTCAAAATGTCAACTTTTGTAATCCAACACAGACCCTTTCTCAATGGCCAATGCAATTGTTTAGCTGGTCCATATGGATGCATGAAGATGATGAAGTTAATCCTATGGTCTCCAAACTCGTCTGAAATTTCATCCACCATGCCAATCCAAGGGAAATTGTCATAAAGACAAAGACAAAGGACTATTCCTGTACTTGACGGTGTACTTAGTTCACCTTCCATTTCCACATCATCGCCCTCTGATATAGGCACCAGTTTTGGGTTATCAGACTGCTCTCCACCAGCAGGGACAAACCTGTGAAACTGAAGCGTCCCTTTCACAGTCCTTGCTGGCTCAAACCTTGCTTCCAGTTCAGTTTCTGATTTTGGCTATTTCCTCTGTTGTCACATTGAAGAACTGGATACACATGTACCTTGGATGTTCTCCTTACAGAAATCGGCCATTGCATCAGATGTGAGTATTTGATCAGTATACGGTCGCTGCAAACTACATATAGCTTTTGTCACCAGTCGTTTTACAGTGCCTCCCCCCCCTCCGATACCATCACAGGGGCCTTTCCCATGGGAGATGGCGAAAAGTTCCATTGAGCTACTAGTCAGAAATCTTCCTCATGATGACAGAGATTTATGAAATTGAACCTATTTTTGTACTGTCCCTCACAACTATCAGTGAAGTAGTGAATTTTCTTCACTGCTGGAAACTGTCTTCAGCTATTCTATGACAACCTTTAGAAAAGCGAAAACACTTATGTTGTATGATCTTTGCAGTCACTAACAACACATATTTTTTGATAATGAAGTATGCCATCCTCCTGTCGTTGGTATGCTACAAACAGGTGCACGGTTGCCTGCTTATTCTCCCAATGGAAACTGGATTTCATCCTGAACTATGTAGGCATATTTTTCAGCAAATTCTCCCTAAACTATGGTTTCTTCCATTGGCATCATGGAAGCCTTGAGTTCTTTCATATACACACTGTGATTTGGCTGTTCTGTGATGGTCATCAGTTCTGTCCGGTCTGTACTCGCCCAATGTTTATATGTCATTTCCTCAACATCGATCAGTTCATCACATTGATTGAGGTAATCAATGAGACCCTGGCACCCAGACCACTACATTGGCCCATCATACACCTTTCACTATCAACTGAACAGACACAGTACTTCATCAGCTCATGAACATTAGACTTCAGACACGCCTCGGTCATCAGTTTGGGATTTTTGTGATATTTACACACAAACTGAATGGCTTCCAGAAGCCCCGGCCAGAACACACCATCTTGGACGCAATGCTGCAACTGTAGAAAAGCCAACATTTTTGTCTAGGTAAGATTCGCTCCATGCAGCATGCAATTCCTTAAGATTGGAGAGCACCAGATGTTTCTGGCGCTTTATCGTGAATGCTGACCTTTTCCTTCATCCCAGGACACATCCGGCTATTTTTGTCACTGATAAAAGTCGGTAATTTCATTCTTCAGTCCTGACATAGCCTTGCACTTGTTTCTATCACACTGCCTGAGAATTCCTTTCTCCTTTTTCATAGCCCAACTTTTATTCACAAGGTAATTGGTAGCTCTGAACTTCCGCATTGTTCTTTCTATCGTGAATGGTGACAATCAGTGTCTTAACACGTTCTGCAAGAGCGATACAACTGCACATCCTTCAAGTCCAATTCGTCATCAGAGTCTGAACTGGTATCCAGGGGCACATCATATGTACATTCTAGTTTCCTTTTCAATGTTTTTGTCACAGATTTCAGCTTTTGTTTGCCCTTGGCTTTCCTGTTATGAGGTGCTAATTGTCCTGTTTTCACTGGCATTTCCTCTAGATTAAGCAATGCATCATTAACATCTACAAAGGAAGTGTCTTTCTGGAGAGCTGATGCACATTGCAACACTTCCATCCGTTTCACTGGGTTCTCCCTCATCCTCAGTTTCAATTTCAGTTTTTCTCAGCCGTATGTGACATGTGCAGCAAAGTTTCATACCAGGTACCACAGTTTCTGGAGGATTGCACAGTTTCTCATACCTATCTAAACTTAGGATAGAAAGAGATTTTATCCTTCCTTTGCCAAGATGAATTTTCAAAGGATCACAGCATTTCCTTTGAAAATCTGTTCAGCAGCTCTTGTTTGTGATGACAGCAGATAGTTCTGATGCTCTGTCCAACCGACTCCGTATCTTCAGTAACGTGATCTCAAATCTGGCCACATTTTATCAATTTAGAATCACCTCCAAGGTCTTGTCATAAAGAGTGGCCACACCAAATTTGTTGTGAATTGGAGCGCCTGCATTCTAAAGTTATGCTTCAGATTCAATCAGATTTTTGACAAATTTGAAGGTTTTTCCAGGGGAATAGCTGGTAAATCTGGCTGCATTTCATCAATTTGATATAAAAATCAACACAAAGGTGTTGTCACAAAGAGTTGACATACCAAATTTAATGTGAATTGGTGCATGTGTTCTAAAGTTATCCTTCGGAGACTAGATTTACATGCACACACATGTACCCGGTATATATATACACACGAGAGTATCTCATTTATTTGTATTAATTAATCAATCGTAAACTACCTTGATTAATTACAAAATAGACATGCAAGACTCATCATGAGTACGTTAAGATATTATGTGTATACTTATATTTTTTAGGTACAATTGGAAGCCTTTGATTATCAGGAAAATGTGGAAATCAATTTTTTTGTTTCAAGGTGTCCTGGCACATGCTTGAAATCAGGAAGTAGGGGAATTAGGGGATTCCACTTCCTGCCCATGGGGGTTCTTGTATAATGAGTTTCCATTGAATATTGCACCTTTTTAGCTTCAGGTATGCATACTTTGACCTGATTTTACAGGCTAATAAGAAATAATATACCTCATGATCTACAAGGTCAAAAGGTCACCATGCTTAAAAGTATCCCTATTTTTGGAATCCTTGTGAAATTACCTTTCTAGAAATGCCAATTCCATCAAGATTGACCAATTGGTTGCTAAGCTAGTCATTTGAATATCGGTGGCCATGACTCTGCGAAAATCGCCAAAATTGAAGGGGCCCTATTTCAGAAACCACTTGTCCGATCATGCTGAAATTTGAAATATCATCTTTTTCAGCCCCAGTAACCCTATATACCAATTGCGAGCAAAATCAGAGCGGGTGAGGTTTCATTTTGCAATTTTTTAGGGTGATTTGACAGGGAATGACCCCATGTTGTAGGCGCATGTATCCCTACATCAACTTCACAATGAAAACACGAGTATTTCTGTCACAATATAAAAAGTTTGGATTTTCTGCAATTTTTTCATTTTCCATATTTTCCTCTATTTTGTGAATTTTTTCGGATTGTGCCCAAACTTGTGGAATCCTAGTGTATGGTCACATCGCTTCTTGTGTTAAAATGTGAGCAAAATCATGCCAGCATGCCAGTAGTTTGAGAGATAACCATAGATCCATAAGTTGATCTGATCAGGATACTTGTTCTTTTATCCTTTCCACGGTCATAGTCTGCTAATGCTCTCCATGCCAAGTACCTGCCGTGTGTTAAAATTTGGGTTGTGAAAAGTAGAAAAATATTTAATTCTGTTGAAAATATGTATTGTTGGAAGCTATACATTGTCAGACTACAGAATCCTTGTAAATACTAACTCGACCATTATATTAACAGACTAAATAATACTCACCATGAGTACTTATACAGGCCCTGAAAATAACAAATTATCTAGGTTGTCCCACGGTGTGTTAAGACTTGGTTGACCTCCAGTAAAATGTGGTCGCCTCCGACCGCAGGAACGTGTAATTTTTGTGGCCTGAAATTTGAGGCAAATCTGATCAGTAGTTTTTGAGATACAGGTGTGGACAGACTGACATACACCCACGCGACTACAATACCCTCATCCCCTTAGCATGTATGGCATGTAGGGTCGAGGTCATAACAGTTATATTAATTTTGTCAGGATGAAATTGTCATATGTTAAGAATTACTTCGTGGTCATAGTAGTGTGATTGTGATGTCATCATTTGTTTTTGTCCAACAACAGTGTCTTCATTTTACAATTAGCATACAAACCTGGAGGTATGTCATCACTTAACAAGGTGATACAAATTTAACAATTTTATTTTCGAGCATTATGATGTGAATGTCGACATTTATTAAGTTGTCTACATGGTCCAACGATCAGAGCCCACTGTTTCAGTGAAATCATGAAATGTCTAACGCATATCTGTATAGAGATTAATATATAAAAGTCTATTTCGCCATGATGCAGACCGCAGCATGTGGAGCTTGTATGCGATTATTTGGAACAATGCTGTGAAGGTTAGCTATGGCTGAGCTAAGCACAAACTTTAACATGATTTACTGCTGGCAGACAATGCGCTTAACAGTATCACATTGGTATTTGAATATACATGCTAATAATAATTATCATAATAATTTTTATTATATTTAGTTATTCAGTAATGCTGATCTATTTCTTGTAGTCAGATCTGTGATGTTTGTTATACTAGGTAATAATTGTTCTGCAGATTTTTATCAAGAAAACCTGTGCAATAAAGTATATATTTAAAGGGGAAATGTTATTGTCTAGATGTGATTTTATAACCCAAACAGCTTTCACAACCTCCGAGATCCATAACAATTCACATGTATAGATTTTGGAATTTCTCCCACCATGACGTGAATCGAAAATCAGCTCAGTTATGAGGTAAATAGTTACCAGTAGAATACCCCTCAAGTTTTATCAAGACCTGTTCGTCAATAATGGGAGTAGCGATTTAAAATTTAAGGGTTTGGGTACCTTACTAAAACCCATGAGAGCAGTAAATCAAAAATTGGGCTCTGTAATGATGTTATGAGATACCCATAGAATCTCCCTCAAGTTTTATCCAGATCTGTCATGCTGGCCAAAACCGGCCTCTGTTATGGTCTTGTGGAATGTCCATTTACAGGCCAAAAGAATACAATTTTTGAAAATTTACTCCTGAAATGACTGGCTTGATAACAAAGCCATCTCAAATGAATTCCCATTTTCCGGAAAGTCCAAGATGGGCACCCAAAAAAAATCAAGCAGCCAAAATTTTGTATACGAGTTCTGAAGTGTACTAGAGTCCATCCAGCTGAGTTTGGTTGAAATCGGCCAAGTGGTTAATGAGGAGTAGCCTTTAAAATGATTTCTAAAATTTTCAAGAAATCCAAGATGGCAACGGAAAAAATTTACCAATCAAAATTCTGTATACATGTTCTGAAACCTACCAGCCTAGTATCCTTTCAGCCAAGTCAGTTGATGAGGTGTAGCGTTTGAAAAAATTCCCCGCAAATTTCAGAAAATTCAAGATGGCCGCCGAAAAAGTTGTCCAATCACAATACTGTAACCACGTTCAGAACCATCCTACTCCAGGGTCCCTCCCACTGAATTTCATTGAAATCGGCACAGTGGTTAATGAGGAGTAGGCTTTTAACAGATTTTCAGAATTTTTAAAAAAATCCAAGATGGGCGTCAGAAAAATAGACCAATCAAAATTCTGTATACAAGTTCTGAAACCTCCCACCCTAGTATCCTTCCAGCCAAGTCTGGCTGAAATTGCCCGAGAAGTTAATGAGGAGTAGCGTTTTAAACAATTTGCAGCCAATTTTTCGGAAAATTCAAAATGTCCACCGCAAAAATTGACCAATTCTTCATACAAGTTCTGAAGCATACCATCCTAGGGTCCTTTCAGCCAAGTTTGCTTGAAATTGGCCACGTAGTTGATGAGTAGGCTTTTATCTTATTTCCCAAAATTTTCTGAAAATCTAAGATGGGCGCCGGAAAAAATGACCAATCAAAATTCTGTATACAAGTTCGGAAACCTCCCACCCTAGTATCCTTCCAGCCAAGTCTGGCTGAAATTACCCAAGATGTTAATGAGGAGTAGTGTTTTAAACAATTTGGCTGCCCAAAAAAATTGTCCATTCAAATTTCTGTAACCACGTTCTGAGACAGACTATTATGGTCCTTTCCACCAAGGTTGATTGAAATTGGCCCAGTGGTTGATGAAGGGTAGGCTTTTCACTGATTTGCAGAAATTTTCAGAAAATCCAAGATGGGTGCCCAAAAAATTGACCAGTCAATATTCTGTATACAAATTCTATGACCTATTAGCCTAGTATTCTTGCCACCAAATCTGGTTGAAATTGCCCAAGAAATTAATGAAGAGTAGTGTTTTAAACAATTTTCAGCCATTTTTCAGAAAATTCAAGATGGCCATCGAGAAAATTGACCAATCAAAATTCTGTATAAAATTTCTGAGGCATACCCGTCTAGGGTCCTTCCAGCCAAGTTTGCTTGAAATCGGCCAAGAAGTTAATGAGTAGGATTTTATTTTAATTTCAGAAATTTTTTGAAAATCCAAGATGGCCACCAGAAAAATTGGCCAATCAAAATTGAGTATACAAGTTCTGAAACATCCCAACCTAAAATCGGCCAAGAAGTTAATGAGTAATAGCGTTTTAAACAATTTTCTAACAATTTTGGGAAAATTTGTGGCCGCCGAAAAAATTGTCCAATCAAAATTCTGTGTACAAGTTCTGAAGGATACTACTCTATGGTCCTTCCCACTGAGTTTGGTTGAAATCGGCCCAGTGGCCAATGAGGAGTAGACTTTTAACTAATTTCCAGAAATTTTCAGAAAATCCAAGATGGCCGCCTAAAATAATTGATCAATGAAAATTCATTTTACAAGTTCTGTAACCTATTAGCTTAGTATTCTTGCCATCCAATCTGTTTGAAATTGCCCAAGAAATGAATGAAGTGTAGCGTTTTAAACAATTTTCAGCCATTTTTAGGAAAATTCAAGATGGCCGCCGAGAAAATTGACCAATCAAAATTCTGTATACAAGTTCTGAAGTATATCTGTCTAGGGTCATATCAGCCAAGTTTGCTTGAAATTGGCCAAGCAGTTAATGAAGAGTAGGCTTTTATCTTATTTCACGAAATTTTCTGAAAATCCAAGGCCACCGTAAAAATTGGCCAATCAAAATTCTGTATACATGTTCTTAAGCCTACCTCCTTAGGGTCCTTCCTTGCCAAATTAGGTTGAATCTGCTAAGCGGTTTATGTGGAGTAGCGTTTTAAAGCAAAAGTTAATAGACAGATGGACGCCATGGCATAAGCTCACTTGGCCATTCTGGCCAAGTTAGCTAATAAATGAATAATATGGTTACATCCTGATTGACAATGAAATGAACAGAATTTTCGAGCGTATCTTACACATGGTCTGACACATGGTCTCGGTTCAGTTTATTATAGGCCTAACTAGTTAGCTCACCTGGCCTGAAAGGCCAAGTGAGCTTATGCCATGGCGACTCAACCTTTCCTTTAAACGACTTCTCAAGAACCACTGGGCTGATTTCAATTATATGTGGCAGGAAGCATCCTTAGGGCATAAGGACCCAAGTTTGTTCAAATGGAGCTGATCGACCAATTTGGCCAGTGGCCATCTTATATTTCGGCCGATTTTAGGAAATGTCTAAAAATCTCTGAAACCGCTGGGGGAATTGATGCAGAACACATGAAATATGATCTAGGGCAAGAGCTGAACCAAGTTTGTTCAAAGGAACTTGACTGGTCAAATGGTTTGGCGGCCATCTTGCTTGACTTAGTTTTAGCGAAAATAACTTCTCCAGAACCGCTGTACGAGTCGGGGTTGTGGTTTTGGCTATTCTGATCTCAAATTTGTAATTTTTGAAATGGTCGGATAAATGGTTTGGCAGCCATCTTGGATCATTTGCCCGCCATAAACTCCCATACTAAAGCACTGCGAAACTTAAAATGTCTTCTCGAGAACTGCTGGGACAATTTCAGTTATATTTGGCAGGAAGTATCCTTATGGCATAGAGATTCAAGTTTGTTCAAACGAAGCCGATCAGCCAGTTGAGCCAGTGGCCATCTTGGATTTTGCTTGGTTTTTAGAAATGCCTACAAATCTGCGAAACCGCGTGTGGGATTATTGGAAGCCTGAAATATGATCTATGGCAAGAGGCGAACCAAGTTTGTTCAAGAGAACTTGATTGTACAGCTGGTTCGGCGGCCATCTTGGTTGACCTAGTTTTAGCGTAAACGACGTCTCCAGAATTGCTTAAGGGATCAGATCAAAATTTGCTAGATATGATTAGGGACTAAGGCCCATTAAAGTTTGTTCAAGGTAATTTGATCCGTCAAAAAACAGAACTGCCGTAGGCCAATCAAAATATAGCGTGTTTGGCGGCCATATTGGAATTATTTATTTGATGGATTTTGAGGCCGAAATTGGTTTTATATGTTTTTGGGTATTCCGAGCTCAAATTTGCCATTTTCGAAACTGTCGGATAAATGGTTTGGCGGCCATCTTGGATTATTTTCCCGTCAAAGACTCCTATACTAAAGCAATGGTAAATTTAAAATGTCGTCTCGAGAACTGCTAGGCCGATTTCAATTATATGTGGCAGGATGCATCCTTAGGACATAGGGATCCAAGTTTGTTCAAACTTTGTTGCTGAACCCGATCAGCCAATTTGGCTGGTGGCCATCTCAGATTTTGGCCAACTTAGAAACGTCTTTAAAAATCTCCGAAACCGCTTGGGGGATCAGTGCAAAACGCATGAAATATCATCTAGGGCAAAAGCTGCACCAAGTTTGTTCAAGGGAATTTGATTGGTCAAATGGTTTGGTGGCCATTTTGGATAATCTATTTTTTGCCAAAACAACTCCAGAACCACGGAATGGATTGAGCCGAAATCTGGGAGACATTATTAGGCTCTGAGTGCCATCAAAGTTTGTTCAAGGGAAGGAGCTACATCAAAAAAATGGCTGCAGTGGACCAATCAAAATGTAGCGTGTTTAGTGGCCATATTGGACTTGCAAAATGTCCACAAACTCATTTAAATGACTACTAAGCAACCCACCAATGATTTCGACAAAAAATTAGCGTGCTCCAGGAGTCCAGGAGACCGACACAAGACCCTTGGGCCTTTTGTTTTACATGCAATTGCTAGCTAACAAAACCCAAAGCCCGCTGATTATTCTGAGAAAAATTTGACAACGTTGACTGTCCTGCAGATTATTTTGAGAACAATTTGATGTGTCAAATTGTTATCAAATCTTTACCTAATAACAAGTGTATTATCAGCTGATTATTTTGACAACAACTTGACGGAAAGCTGTTGCTGCTATAGGCAGCAACAGTTTTCAGTAAACTTGTTATAAATATATTTGTTGTCATTTGAACCATATAAAACATACAACTGGTATTGAACTATGCTAGGCACTTAATATGCACTCACCTTGGAAGCCAGCATAAGAATGACTAGCATTAGCATTACGAGAATGGTTTTATACCAACAATTGTGCACTGGCGAAGACAATAGAAACTGAAATAATGACGCCAGCAAATATCGATCTAAAATGGCATCTACAGCTATAGTTAGCTTCCATATTAAGTAACAAATAGTCCTAAATTTGGCTAGGATGTTTCTTTTATTAATAGATGAGAACGTTAATGGATAGATCCAATCTGTCAATCAAGTATATGACGTCATAATCAATTACGTCACATGTAGACTGACGTCACAATTGAAATGCTTAATGAATCATGTATATAATGTAGGTCCTTAATGAAATTGAATAGGCCATCACATGCATGAATTGTATGTCTACTATTCAATAAACATGTTAATTATTTTGAAACTAATTTGACTGGTGTACCCAGTCAAATTAGTCACAAAATATTCAACATGTTACCCGAGTGAATGGTTACCGTGAAATTTGAATTCTGGGAATTCAGGATTAAAAATATACAAACCAATCCCAACAGGGGCAAAGCATGAGTGGAGCTTAGCTAACAATGGGTGGGGCATAGCTAGAAATGAATCCTCCATTCCCTTTATACACCGCACCCAAGGATGTATAATAACGATATCAAGAGGCATCCAATCTGTCAGTCAAATATGTGATGGCATAATGAATTATGTCACATGTAGGCTGATGTCACAATCAATGACGTCTGTCATAAATGCTTAATAGTTTGCCAAGTTGTACGAATTGTATTTTATAACAAATTTGATAGGCAGCAAAAGTGCCCAGTCAAATTAGTTTCGAAATATTTAGCATAATGTTTATTAAATAGTAAACTAATTTGACTGGGTGCCTATCAAATTAGTTATAAAATATTCAACAGCTTACCTGTATAATTTTCTGGAAAATGGGTGGGGCATAGCTAAAACAGGATTCATCCATTGGTTAGCTTAAGTTCTATTAATTTTATTAATATTATGTGTATGTGTGTATGTATATATATATATATATATACATATATATATATATATATATATATATATATATATATACTGAGCCAAAAAAGTTTAGCAACAGTGAAGTTTGGTTTGTTGTATTAAAACTGTGTCCATTTATAACCAAATTTACAGGCATGTTTCGTCAATGTAATGTCTCGCTGATCATGAAGAAATGCAAATCATTTCTTGCATTTCTCGGCCACACGCTTACTGCATGTGAAAATGCATTTTTCATGCACTGGCCCACATTGGCGGGTAGCGAAGGCAAAAATTCACCATATTGCAAAAGCAGATAACGAACGTTAACAGAAAATGCTTAAAAGTTTACCGTACCAAACATGGGCCGCCGCCCTGGGCTACCCGAAAATCAGCGCCATGAAGCAATGGGAAGACTCGCTGCTGGGCAGAGCATTTGCGCTGTTGCTCGACATTTTAATGTTCATGCCTCAACCATTTCCCGTCTCCGCCAACGTGAGCAGGAAACTGGACATATTAATGACCGACCACGATCTGGCAGACCGAGAGCAACAACATCACGACGTCCCAGGTTTGAGACTGCGCCGGGACTGTCCCGTAATTTGCACACCTCTACCGGCACTACAGCGCATGCACAAACTGCGAAACAGACTCCATGATGCTGGACTGCATGCCCGTCGTCCACTTGTTGCTGTTCCGCTTACAGAGCGTCACATCGAGAATCGGTTTGCATGGGCAAGAACTCATCAGCGATGGCGTGCTCAACAATGGAGCCACGTTTTGTTCAGTGATGATTCGAGGTTTTGTGCAGATGTGGCGATGGTAGGCAACGGGTTTGGCGACGTTTAGAACGTTATGATGCAGCCAACATCATTCAGCACAACAGATTCGGTGGCGGTATTGTCATAGTGTGGGCTGGAATCCATGAAAATGGCAAAACAGATCTTATTGTGATTCGCGGAAATTTAACGGCTCAACGTTACTGTGAAGAAGTTGTCACCCCTGTTGTCATCCCTTTTATGCCGCATCATGCGGACTATGTTCCAGCAAGACAACGCCCGTCCTCATTATTTAAATTGGACCCTTCCGTTGAATGATGCTGTGTTAAAAGTCCGATGCTAGCATTACAGTAAAAAGAGACTGTTGTTCAAATTGGAAAATGACCTATCAATTAAATAATATATTTGAATCAATTTATTGTTTTTGTTAAATAACATTTATACAGTAATATTCTCAGTGTTGCTAAACTTTTTTGGTTCAGTATATATATATATATATATATATATATATATATATATGCAAACTAGAAATGTGAAAACTTACATTTATGCCGGAAATACAAGTTTTGAGCTCACCTGGCCAGAATGCCCAAGTGAGCTTATGCCGTGGCGACCGTCCGGCATCTGTCCGTCTGTCCATCAACTTTTTCTTTAAATGACTTCTCAAGAACTGCTGGATCGATTTCAATCATATTTGGTAGGAAGCATCCTTAGGGCATACAGATCTAAGTTTGTTCAAAGGAAGTCGATCGGCCAATTTTGCCGGAGGCCATCTTGGATTTTGGCCGATTTTTAGAAATCTCTAAAAATCTCCGAAACCACTTGGTGAATCGATTCAAAACTCACGATATATCATACAGGTCAAGAGCTGAACCAAGTTTGTTCAAAGGAACTTGATTGGCCAAATGATTCGGCGGCCATCTTGGATGACTTAGTTTTCGTGAAAACGACTTCTGCAGAACCACTGAACAGATCGGGCTGAAATTTTGGGGATATGATTATGGACTAAGGGCCATTAAAGTTTGTTCATGGGAAGTTGATAGGTGAAAAACATGGCCGCCGTGGACCAATCAAATTTTAGCGTGTTGGCTACCATATTCAATTTTTTTATTTGATGGATTTTGAAGCCAAAATTGGTTTTCTTAACTCAGCTTACTTGTCAGTCAGCTGTCGCATAACAATGACCCCGTCCATCGTCTGTATGTCTGTCCATCCATCTGTCTGTCCGTCACCAACAATGGCGGCTCATTTTTTTATTTCTTAACGGATTGACACCAAACTTGGTCACTAAGTTAATGTCGGCATCTAATATCTGTGTTGTGAAAATGAAAATGCCAGAGTTCATTCCTTAAATATTTGCAGTCTCACTTTCATAGGGGAAATACAGGTTTGTTCCCACCGTCCACTGATTTATCACCATGTCAGATTTTAATGCCAAAGTAGATTAAACTCCAATTAACAGATTAACCTTTCCATCACTGGCTAAATATTTAAGATATGTATTATGTGCTCCGACATCTATGCTCTTAAAAATATTTTGAAATGTATTTGATTGAATGTTATTGCTGCCTTAGGCAGCAATGAAAGTTGTTGCTGCCTAAGGTAGCAATGACTTTCACTCAAATTTTCTAAATCAACTCTAGCTCACTGTACACCTGCTGCTAATTTGGTGATTCAGCCAGATGTGCATGTGTTAAATGGATTGTGTGGTGGTGGGGAATAACCTGCTATAAAGACCATTTACCTGCCTTTAGAGACCATTTTCTTCAATTGTATTTAAACCTCTAGTAACCGTCTGACTGCTGAGTTTTTACATATTCGACGACATATTCAAAAGGTTATATCTCAGAAACTGATAAATATTTTGACAATTGGATGGAAAGTTGCCAACAACTTTCAGTTGAATTGTTTTCAAAATATTCAAGTTTTTGAAAATTGAAATTATTGGCTGCACTGGCTTGCAGCAGTGAGACAGTTAAGAAACCAGCTGTTGTTAGCAGTGATATCATCTATTTTCGCTTAAACATTGTTCAAAATCACTAATGCAAAAAGACAGTCCAGAGATTGTTGTCAATATCTCGAAAACTAAACCATTTGACTGAAAGTCATTGGAAGTGACACCAATGGATGTAAAACTTAAGTAAGATTAGTTGAAATGCCAATGTTCCAGGTGAGCGATACAGGCCCATTGGGCCGCTTATTAACCATGGCAACTGTCCATCTGCTACTGACTGTCACCAACTAGACAAAGATACTAATCTGGGCCCATGTTCCCAAAGCTATCGTTAGGATAGCGACATCGACACTCATGGTATGCTATTGAAGTAAGGATATCACTATCCTAACAATAGCTTCGTGGGCCCAGATACTTTCAAATACGCTTCAGCACGTGGCCTAGATGAAGGTTCTCGAGTTTCAAATCAAGCGGGCTCGGAAATGATTAAAGGATAACTGCCCTCATAGCATGATAGCTATACAGATGATCTAATAGGCCACTGATAAACTATGCATGGAATTTTAAGCTTTTTACCATCCTATCAAAGGAAGCTATTCAGGCTTTAGTAGCTAAACGTTGGTACATTTCTACAGCTTATGACAGCTGTTATGATTCGCTTTTCAACCAATCAGAAAAACCTACCGTGTCTGCCTCGGTATATGCCTTAGGCAGCAACAACTTCCAACCAAATTAGTTTCAAAATATTCAACGAGATGATCACTACATTATAAATAATGTAATGCATTGGCACTTACATGACATCACACACTCTCCGTAGAGGAGACAAAATGGTGGCGATCACTGTTCAACATTTACTCGCTATTACAAAGCAGGTAATTGTGATATACATAAAGGGACTGTGACAGAATATGAGTCATATAGAATTTATAAATCATAATCTATCGGCGCAATACAATATTTCAAATGAGATTAGCATCCCTTTAAGGCATTAAAAAATAGAGCTAACTTCATTTTGGCCTCTGCAAAAATTGACTGATCAGCTTCATTTTAACAAAATCTACTTGTTCATCGTTTATGTTAATTTAAAATTTGACATCGGATTGGTAAGGGTTAATAAGTGATTTGAAGCTTCCCATTCCTTTCCTATCTATCATGTCTATCTAGTAGTTTTGGTGGGAAAATAATCAAGATGGCCACTGGCCAAATTTAACAATCGGCTTCCTTTTGACAACTTTGTTTATCTAACAAAAGTGACTGTCAAATTTGACATCGCCATATACATATATTTATAAAGAAATTTTCTCCAAAATATGTCAATTAAAAAATTCAGTATGGCCATCAAATGTCACATTTTGATTTCGGTTTGCCATGTTTTTTATGTATCAATTTCCCTTGAAGAAACTAATGGTCGTTAGGCCCTGATCATAGTTGCCAGATTCAGACCCGATCCTTTTAGCAGTTCCGGAGGTTATTTTGCAAAATAGGGAATCCAAGATGGCCGCCTGATTCTCCAATCAGATTCTCTCAACTTGTTTGTGATCTTGGTCTATATTGAGTTTCTTGAGTTGTAAATCAATCAACAGATCAGTTTACGTAAGTGCCACCCCTTCACCCCCCCCCCCCCCCCACCCCCATTTTTTGGGACAGTTTCGCTCATCCTCATAGTATAGTGTGGGAAGAAAAGGATATCGTGCACCCCCTGGAAATCAACTTCTAATCAACATTTCAAGATCGAGAAAAATGTGTAGAAAACGATAAGCTATGATGTTAAAAAGTTGTCCGGATGTCCCCTGTAACCTTTTAGGGCTCCTAGGGATCCAAAATGAGGATGCACCTACATAATCGAATGAGTTTTCTGAGGTCGCAGAGTCCGAAAATGGTTTTATTTTTATGATTAGAGGTCATGGTCACGTGATAATGGGCAATTCAAGGTTATTTTAGGTCATTTCAGCCCAAAAAATTAGAATTTAAGCCGAAACTCGTCTATATACTTAGATCATACTGTTTATAAAGGGGTTATGAAGGCAATGATTTTAAACAAGAGCTCCGCAACCGGCGCATAATACCCCGCCATGATGACAAACCAATGAATGAGAGCTATAAGAAAATATTTCTTCCTCAGACCCATCAGACCAGTCATCCTTATGAAGTGTCAAAGCGTTCCATTAAACGATTAATGAGGTATCGTCCGGAAACCAATTTTCAAGATGGTGGCTAGTGGCCATCTTGAATTTTGGATCATTGTCAATTTCGATAGGTTTCTTCTCCACACATAGTCCAAACACCCTATGAAGTTTTAAAGCGATCCGATAAACGGTAATGAGTTATCATCTCGAAACCAATTTTCAAGATGGCCACCGGTGGCTGGTGGCCATCTTGGCATTCGTATCATTGTCAATCTCGATAGGTTTCTTCCCCACAGGTAGTTGAACCACCCTATGAAGTTTCATAGCGATCCGATAGACGACAATGGAGTTATCATCTGGAAACCAATTTTCAAGATGGTCACCGGTGGCAATCTTGGATTTCGGATCATTGTCGATGTCGATAGCTTTCTTCCTCAGTCTAGTCCAAGCACTTCATGAAGTTTCAAAGTGATCCGATAAATGGTGACGGAGTTATCATCCGGAAACCGATTTTCAAGATGTTCGCTGGTGGCCATCTTGGATTTCGGATCATTGTCGATTTCGATAAGTTTCTTTCTCAGACCTAGTCCAACCACTCTATGAAGTTTCAAAGTGATCCGATAAACGGTAACAGAGTTATCATTCGGAAACCAATTTTCAAGATGGCCGCCGGAGGCTGGCAGTCATCTTGGATTTTGCATCATCGTCGATTTTTATAGGTTTCTTCCCCATACCTAGTCCAACCACTTCATGAAGTTTCAAAGTGATCCGATAAATGGTAACGGAGTTATCATTCGGAAACCATTTTTCAAGATGGCCACCTGTGGCTGGCAGCCATCTTGGATTTCGGATCATCGTCGATTTCGATAGATTTCTTCCCGATACCTAGTCCAACCACTCCATGAAGTTTCAAAGCAATCCGATAAACGGTAACGGAGTTATCATCCGGAAACCAATTTTCAAGATGGCTGCCGGTAGATGGCCACTGGTGGCTGGCGGCCGTTTTGGATTTTGGATCATTGTCGATTTCGATAGGTTTCTTTCCAAGACCTAGCCCAACCACCCTATGAAGTTTCAATGCGATCCGACAAACGGTAACAGAGTTATCATCCGGAAACCACGCTGCCGCCCGCCCACCCGGACGGAAGGCGCCATTACATAATACCCATAATTTAAAAATGGTGTTATTTTAATGTATTATTATTATTATTATTATTATTATTAATTTACACATAAATGGTGGTTGTAAAGGCGGGCCATTATGCCCAAAAGAAAACATGGCCGGACCATTGATCTTGCAGCCCGCAAACATTCTCTGCATACATGCATCCTTCATGTGCTATCTATGTCTGATCATAGTCCTTTTACATCCCTCATTAAAATGAAAGGATCTGCAATTGTAAAACTCCAGCAGCTTCATAAGATCCACGCCCGAAGACTATGCCAGTTCCTTAAGTCCCCATATCGTATGCAAGCAGTATGCGACCGGATCCCCGAAACTCTTCACGCTGACCTGGAATGTGTTGTGTATCACTGTCAGTGTTATCAGTGCTTTACTGGCAACCTCCATCTTCTGGAAGATGATACCAAGACGGCGCACTCCGTCGTATTATTCTACAGGTTTTTATAGAGTCCAAAGGACTACCCTGGACACGTACATCCAACGACATGTAGCTTAGTTCTGAAAAGCTACTACCTCCAGACCTCATCAGCATGGGCATGACCGGTAATGAAGATGTGGATACAAGCGAAAAGACGACGCATCTGGTATTCTCCATCATGCAAGACCTGTGCCGTGCAGTCAGATGGAGAACAGAAGTTCCCCAAACATGTGCTTCTCTGTGCGACTGTCAGATACTCCATGATACTGCACAGGCTTGGCCATTCTGAGTGATACGATTTTGTCTTAAAGATGGAAACAGACCTGGCCAAGGCCCTGAACAAAGTATCAATGTATCCGAGACACCAAATCATGACATGAGAGGGCAACATCATATTCCACTGGGACACCTTGAATAAAATCACTACAAATGTGCATGGCAGCAACACTGTCAACAGTGCTGGTGGAATTATGGTGCAGGTCAAGCCTTGGTTCGAGTCCCAATGTCTGAATACTGCCTATCGTAGATGCGTTGCAACAACATAACCTGAAAGTCAACACACCAGACACTCTCCCACCCTTGCACTTCACTTGTGTTCGCCCAAGGTTTCCTGATGGCTTTATCATTCACAACCCCTCCAGAGAGCGATGCAGTCTATGTGGCTCAGATGCAAGAGTACTGCGCCTGGCTCTTCAGCAGATATATCAGAAGCAGCAGCAAGCAGCCTGTGTCTGGACTGGGAGGCTTCACTTCTGCAACCTGGATGCTTCCACCTTGAAAATGTTTTAAATGAGTTTGTGAACATTTTTGCAAGTGCAATATGGCCGCCAAACACACTACATTTTGATTGGCCCACGGCACCCATGTTTTTTTGATGGATCAACTTCACTTGAACAAATGGTTCTGGAGAAGTAATTTTCGTGAAAACTAGGTCATCCAAGATGGTCGCCGAACCATTTGGTCAATCAAGTCCTCTTGAACAAACTTGGCTTACCTCTTGGCCTACATGAAGATTCCCCAAGTGGTTTCGGAGATTTTTAAAGGTATTTCCTGAAATCGGCCGAAATCCAAAATGTCCGCTGGGCAAATTGGCCGATCGGGTTCATTTGAACAAACCTGGATCCTTATGCCATAAGGATGCTTCCTGCCACATATAATTGAAATCGACCTGGTAGAATAGTTCTCGAGAAGACATTTTAAATTTCCCATTGCTTTCGCATACCCAAAATATGGTAAAATAACTGGGTTCAGAATACCCAAAAACATATATAGAACCAATTTTGGCCTCAAAATCCATCAAATAAAAAAATCCAATATGTCCACCAAACACGCTACATTTTGATTGGCCCATGGTAGCCATGTTTTTTGATGGAGCAAATTACCTTGAACAAACTTTAATGGCTCTTAGTCCCTAATCATATCTCCCAAATTTCGGCCTGATCCATTTAGCGGTTCTGGAGAAGTCGTTTTCTGGAAAACTAGGTCATCCAAGACGGCCGCCGAACCATTCGGTTAATCAAGTCGTCTTGAACAAACTTTGCCTAGATGTGGTTTCATAAGTTTTGAATCGATTCCCCAAGCCGTTTTGGAGAACGAGATTTTTAAAGACATTTCCTAAAATCGGCTGAAATCCAAGATGGCCACCGGTCAAATCAGCAGATCGGCTTCATTTGAACAAACTTGGCTCACTAAGCCCTAAGGATGCTTCCTGCCAAATATAATTGAAATCGGCCTAGCAGTTCTCCAGAAGACATTTTAAATTTCCCATTGCTTTAGAATGGGCACCTTTGCCGGGAAAATAATCCAAGATGGTCGCCAAACCATTTATCCGACAGTTTCGAAAATGGCAAATTTGTGATCAGAATACCCAAAAAACATAATACCAATTTCGGCCTCAAAATCCATCAAATAAAAAAATCCAAAATGGCCACCAAACACGCTATATTTTGTTTGGCCCACGGCGTCCATGTTTTTTAACGGTTCAACTTCCCTTGGACAAATTTTATTGGCCCTTAAACCCTAATTATATCTGCCAAATTTCGCCCCGATCTGTTCTGCGCTTCTGCAGTTTTCGCTAAAACTAGGTCAACCAAGATGGCCGCCGAACCATTTGACCAATCAAGTTCCCTTGAACAAACTTGGTTCAGCTCCTGCCCTAGATCATATTTAATGAGTTTTGCATCAATCCCCATAACGGTTTCGGAGAAGATTTTTAAAGATGTTTCCTAAAATTGGCCGAAATCCAAGATGGCCGCTGGCCAAATTGATCGATCGGCTTCATTTGAACAAACTTGAATCCCTGTGCCTTAAGGGTGCCTCCTGCCTAATATAACTGAAATCGGCCCAGTGGCTCCTGAGAAGAAGTCGTTTAAAGGAAAAATTGATGGATGGACGGACGACAGATGGACACATGACGGACAGAGCTCACTTGACCTTTCAGGCCGGGTGAGCTAAAACCCATGTAAAAACAGCATGATCCAACTATATAGATGAATTTGGCTCAAGACATAAATTTTCGGGCTAAAATCACCTTGAATTGACCATTATCACATCACCATAACCTCTAATAGCAGAAATATAACTATTTTCTGACTCGGCGACCTTGAATATCCCTTAGAAAGTGAATCATTTGACTATGTTGTGCATTCTCTTTTGGTGCTCCAGGGGCCATCTGGGGAGTTCGGGAGCCTGAAAAGGGTACATGGTACATTTGAAAGACTTTTTAACATAGCTCATCGTGAGTGTGCACGATATCCCTTTCTCCCCACTCAACTAGAACATCTAACCAATTTCACTGAACACCGAATAAATAATACAAAACACATTCAAAATGTTCATATATGATGAAAATAATTTAATTCAACATAAATAAAAATATCGCAATCATAATATTTTTGTGCTAGTGTCATTTGTATGCATAATTAAATTATGCATTATTAATAATAAAACTCACTCAAACCTCTTAATAAGACCACCTGTTTTTGCAGTCAATAGATGAGAATTCAATGTCAGGTGGTCGATTAGACATCTGTTTTTACCATTTAATGGCTAAGAAAATCAAAATATTTGCTAGTGAATGACAATTTGCATGTCAAGAGAAGAGTATCTTTGAAAATTTACCACTGGAATCGCTCGCGCGGTTAGCAAGCCAGGCTTTCCAGTTATAAATTTAAAAAAATAGTCTTCTCTTGGCATGCAAAAGGACATTAAAAATTTTTTTTTAGAAATCATTTTAGCTGGATTGACTATGAAATGGTTAAAGGACCACCATATGGCTCTAAATGATATCCTCTAGCAAGCCACCTGTATAAAGAGACCACCTGTCTCTAATCACTAATTACATACATGTATGCCCCATAGGGTAGCCATTTAGGATAGGTTCTACAGTATATATATGTATATATATATATATATATATATATATATATATATATATATATATATATATATATATATACATATATATATATATATATATATATATATATATATATATATATATATATATATATATATATATATATATATATAGAATTAAAGGTTCATATTCACAGCCAAATGCTTGAAAATAAGAGAATTAAATTATAAATACTTTTAGAGGCTTAAATTGTGTAGCTCAATGATTTCCTTCAACATAAATTAGTAAAAAAATCTTTTGTTGCGAAGTTGAGATAGAGACACGAAGTTGAGATAGAGACACGAAGTTGAGATAGAGACACGAAGTTGAGATAGAGACACGAAGTTGAGATAGAGACACGAAGTTGAGATAGAGACACGAAGTTGAGATAGAGACACGAAGTTGAGATAGAGACACGAAGTTGAGATAGGGGCATGGAAGTTGAAATAGTAACAGGGACACAAAATTGAGATAGGGACACAAAGTTGAGATAGGGAGTCGAAGTTGAGATAGGGACACAAAGTTGAGATACGGACACAAAGTTGAGATAAGGACACAAAGTTGAGATAGGGACTCGAAGTTGAGATAGGGACACACAGTTGAGATACAGGCACAGTTCAGATAGGGACATGAAGTTTAGATAGGGACACGGACACACAGTTGAGATAGGGACATGAAGTTGAGATAGGGACTCGAAACTGAGATAGGGACTCGAAATTGAGATAGGTACACAAAGTTGAGATAAGGACACAAAGTTGAGATAGGGACTCAAATTTGAGATAGGGACACAAAGTTGAGATAGCGACACAAAGTTGAGATAGCGACACAAAGTTGAGATAGGGACACAAAGTTGAGATAGGGACTCATATCCATATCTCAACTAAAAAAAATTACACTAATTTATACTGAAGGAGGAAATCACCATATGTTAAGATTTATTTCGCTTCATTACATTGAGCTACACAGATTAAGCCTCTAAAAATATACAATTAAATTTGTATTTTCAAGCATTCTGGTGTGAATGTGCACCATTAAAGATTATGACTAGACATGGTTAATGTAAGAAATGTTCTTTAGAAGAAACACATTAGACTCAAATTTGTCAATAACAACAAGAATAACGACATTAAAAAACCTACAAAACTAAGAGTTTTGTAAACATTGTAAAAGATTTCATATTTCTCCACGCTTAAAACAGTTGTACGGGAAATCCAGAGTATTCATAGCACAAGCATCCATCATGTTAAACATGTTATATTCCATGGATTTCTAAGCAGCATCTAAGTTTTGTTAATCTGAAATACTAGTGTTAATAACTGACTGTTTTTAATAAAAATTTCTTCAGTAAAACACGGAAATTTTAGCACTTTCAAATAGCAAAATTGTTAATTTTGAAATTAATTTAAACGATGAACTCGTGTTCATTTTTCAACAAATTTTGTGTTAGATGTTCCTGTCATATATAAAATTAAAATAGATTTGCATATTTTCGGATTCCTAAATCGTAAAATTTTGCCACAGAAAGCCATTTTCTTTCGTTTCCCATAAGAATCACAGAATAATTGTTGTAATACGATGTCATCACATTAATATTTGGCTTTTGATCAGTGATAGCTCATTCATACACCATCCTATTAACCCTTAAATTTGTTCAAGAACATTTCAATTTTCTCAAAGAAAATGTCCATTTGCAGACCAAAAGAAGACTATTTTTGAAAATTTACCACTGGAATGCCTGGCTCGGTTATCGAGCCAGTCATTCCAGTGATAAATTTTCAAAAACAGTCCTCATGGTCTGCAAATGGACATTTCTCAAGACCACTGCAGAAGGCATTTTTGGCTGATATGAGTGTTAGAGTTAATGAAATGCAAGAGCAATACTAACATTTGATAAACTAGAGCTTGAGTCTGAGCTGTCCAGCTTTGTAACTGTATTTGATGCTAGTTTTCTCTTCAGAATACACGTGGTTGACCATTCAGGCGATGATGACATCATTTTATGGGGTGTTAAAATTCATGGTGTTAACCAAAATTAAGTGAGTTTGTGGAAATTTGTCATATTTTTTTTAATACACCTTTACCACATTGACGTCATTACGCTGGGATTCCCCTAAATCAACGCTCAGAGCAAAACTGCTGGCTTGGACTGCCGCCAACAAGCCGCTGACACGCGTTGAGTTACTTTTGCACTAAAATACACCGCAATCTAAACCATTCCTGTGATACACTAAAATCATTATATTATTAAAATTATATATCTTTGAAAAGTGCATTCAATTGACGAAACATTAATGCATTATTTTTTATATTTTATTATTTAATTTTTATTTGTGTATATAAAATACACCATTCAAACTAGATTCATTAAATCAAGTGGATAATAGATATTTTAAAATTGCAATAAACTGTATTAAATTTTAGAAAACTATAAAACCAAATACAGAAATGCATAGAAAATCGGCTATGCCAAAATTTCCAATGATGTATGACTTCAAAAATATTATGAACATATTTCCGAAAAAGTTGGTCGCGATCCCAGGATGACCATCAGTTAGTGCTGAAGAAGTGACTGAGATGGTCACGAAAGTTCCACTCAAACAATTTCTTCATCCCGAAGAGGTAACTAATTTTTCCTTATTATTATGAACATAGTTTTTCGTATGCACTGCCTAAAGTGCACTGTATCTGATTCCCATAGTAAAGTAATGCTGTTTGTGCGTCGGCTATCGTGGTTACCAGCCGGAAGTGGCATGAGCGATGAATTCCGGGAAGGTATTTCCCCAAAATACGCTAATGTGGGAAAGGTGTATTCATAAAATATGATAGAACAACTTTTACTTTTGCCCGTGTTATTGAAATGTAATTCTCATTTGTGATATGATCTATGATAAACCTGTAGGCTTCTAGGGATGACAATTAACCTTTCCAGTTTTAGCTATGCCCAACCCACCTCTAGCTAAGCTCCACCCACACTTCACCATGTTGGGATCGATCAATCCCCCAATGCTCTGACTATCAATTTCCTCAAAACTATACATGTAACCTGTTGAATATTTTGTAACTAATTTGACTGGGTGCTGTTGAATATTTGCCCAGTCAAAATAGTTTCAAAATATTCAACAGAATATTTATTAAATAGTAAACACATACAGTTCATACAACAACGCATAGTCCGTCTTCAATTATGCCTTCGTCATGTGCTTATCTACGTCATTCATGACATCATTGATTATGATGTCATTCTACACGCCACATACTCGATTATGACATCATATGATGGATGGATAAAGTGGAAAGGTCAATTAGTAACGAGCTTGTTCTCAAGTATGAGTACATATAGTGAAGTAACATTAGGCACATACAGCTGAGGCACACATCAACCCTTATCACAGTAACTTTTTAAAATAGTTTATTTCCTGAGACTGTTAACTACCATCATACCTGTCACTAAAAGATGGCATGGCTTTTGGTTGGTTACAAGATGGTGGTTTCCTAAAACAGGTGGTCTCTCAGAATGAACCACTGCCTTGTGACAGAGCAAAATGGCAATCACTTAACCCTTTAACAACCAAGATGGTCAAAACCAGCTTCCCCTGAGAAATGTCCATTTGCAGACCAAGAGATTATTTTTTGAAAATTTAACACTTGAGTCATTCCAGTGAAAGATTTTCAAAAATAGCCCCTATCTTGCTCGGCAAATGGACATTTTCCTTGAGAAAATTTATATTTTCTTGAACAAAGTTGAGTGGTAAAGGGTTAAGAGAACACGTTTTTCGCGACCACCATTTTGTTGTACCGATCTTTTAGGATGGATTAGACAGTATATATCTCATTGGTTAATCGGGATCACCAGGAATCTCTAAATTCCAGTTTTTATGAAGCCTTCTGTACAGTTTCTTCATGAAGGTTTCAGGTTCCTGACAGGTGTAGGTGCCGAGCTTCCTGAGTCTCACAATACCAGACTGGCCTCCGAATGCCACCCAGGAACAGTGCGTGGCATGAGGACACGCAGATATCTGTGGATATTTAAATGCGGTAGATGTTATTTAATTGAAATATTATCATAGCTGAATTACAATCAAATGCAGCACTGTGTTTTATTGTAATTAGTGTTGTTTTCATAACCAACCCTACCAAGTTTAATATTTAAGCATATTTTAGCAAATTACAACGTCAATACTAGAATATATATATGCAGTTGATGGCACGCCATCGCCAATCCCCATGCTTTTGCCAACTTTGCCATTCTCCCTACCCCCACCCCACCCTGATAGTGGAGTCTATTGTAAACATTGCCTCTCAATCATCAATCATATGAGTAACTAACATACCAAATTTGGTAGAATTCCGCCAACTTTGAATTTCTGGCCCCACCACACCCCTGGATGCGGAGCCTAATGTCAATGTCGTTTTGCAATCCCCAATCATATGGGTAACTGACAAAACAAATTTGATTGAATTCCATCAATAACCTTTTGGAACAGTACAGATGGATGGATGGACAGACACACCGACGGAGACAATGATTGCAATATCCCCTCGGTTTTTCCAAAATGCATGAGGATAATCATAATCACCAATTTTGTTTTGGTAAAATTACAACTCTATAGGTACACATAGCTGTTGCAAGCTGTTGTCTAATACAGCAAAATTATTTTCTAAATTACTAAGTACTAGAATTTAGCCCTAGCTACATTCACTATTAATGATTACTACCTGCACACACTAAGGCAGTAATGGCTTCCAGTCCAAAATATTCAACAGTTTTCTCTTGTATTGCTGCCCTGAATATGGGGTATGTGGAATTGACCGGTGAAAGGGTCAAACTAGCCACATCACACATCCTATCACTCATCCAATGGAAATTAGTACTGGTTATAATAGATATACATTTCTAGCTATGCCCCGCCCACCCCGTGTATGAGTGCATCCATCAAACACACGTTTTCATTTGATCACCTTTGCTTGGAGTATAATGACGAAACTTCATGGGAAGGTTGGCTATCGTAGTAGGGAACGGCATGCTATTTTGTGGGTTAATCAGTCCATCCATCTGTCCATCCATTCATCTGTCTTCCTGAATTTGTGTCCGTCCATGCAATTTTCGGGTTTTCCATCGATAACTACTTTTGCTTGGAGTAGTGACGAAACTTCATGGGAAGGTTGGCTATCGTAGTAGGGAACGGCACGCTATTTTGTGGGTTAATCAGTCCATCCATCCATCCATCTTGCTGTATTTGTGTCCCTCCATGCAATTTTCGGGTTTTCCATCGATAACTACGTTTGCTTGGAATATCGTGACGAAACTTCATGGGAAGGTTGGCTATCGTAGTAGGCAACTGCACAAGATTTTGTGGGTCAGACAGTCCATCCATTCATCTGTCTTCCTGAATTTGTGTCCATCCATCCATGCAAGCACAACAGTATCCTCTTTTTGTCGGTGCGCACATCCATGCGTCTATCCAAAGCAGTGGGATTATGTCATCCCTCCGATCGCTGCCATTGATCAGCTAATTTAAATCATCTATTTTGAAACTAATTTGACAAGGGGGGGGGGGGGCGGTTGCCTACAACAGATCCCAGACAAATTAATTTTAAAATGTTCACCAGAATGTATTACATTGTAGATCCATCAAAGCTATTCAATTTGTACACTTCATGACACACTGTGATCTTCCTGGTGGAGCCATACATCATTATCATGTCAGCTAACTAATGATGTAATTGGTTATGACGTCAGATACCTGAGTGACAGATTGGATCTCCCACTATTTTCATGGGCCAAAAACATACTAAAAAATGTTTATGGATGTCATGTGAGCAATGGCTGCTAATGGAGCATGCTGGGTCATTCCCAACACAAGTACTCACCCGGTACAATGCAGTTATTGGATAGGCTGATCTCGTCTCGTCATGCGGGAGTAGTGCCCCATGTCGCTGTCGTAATCGAACATCATTTGGTTCAATATCCTGGAAAACAAACATCTAGGAGTTAAAGTGTGGATGACATAACTTGTATAATTTCGGATAAATAAATCACATATACATCATTATTTCAGAAAATATACAACAATAGACCTTTCCTATCTCTAGCTATGCCCCGCCCATTTCTAGCTAAGCTCCACCCACACCTCGCTCATGTTGGGATCGATCGATCTCTGAACTCCCTGACTATTAATTTCCAGAAAACTATACAGGTAAGCAGTTGAATATTTTGAAACTAATTTGACTGGGTGCTGTTCTTGTGGCAGCAACAGCACCAATTCTAATTAGTTACAAAATATTCAACAACATGTTTATTAAATAGTAAAGACATACAATTCTTACAATGTGTCAGACTATTAAGAGTTAAAGACGGGCCTAATAGAATCATTTATGATGTAATGATTATGACGTCATCATACATGCTGCTTAGATGATTATGACATGAAATCATCGATGAATACTCTGGAAAGGTGAATTCACCTAAAAAGTTCTCAGTTAATGACCAAAACAGCTTTTGCTTGAGCATCTGACAGCCCGCCACCAACATGATGATCGATTTTCCAACAAGATTGTTCACCTGTAGAGGATATAATCAAGCTAATTTATTGGTTCAATCGGTCTTCATTTAATAAAGTTTATTATCATTATTCATGTTATTGTTTTATTAATCTGAAAATCACTACCCAGTCTGGAATCATGTGCTTGTGCTTTTTTCGGATTTGCTCAAGGAGTTTTGAGCTATCCACTTTTCCATGGGCAAAAACGTCCCATAGGAAATGTATGGGTATTTTTAGTATTGATTTTAAAATTGCTACCACACCTATAGCTTTGATCGGATCACTACCATACTTAGTGAAGATATTACCACTGGATTTTTTTTGGAAAATGACCTTTGAACCCCACCCCCTCCCCAATGCATGGAAAATGGCCACATAGGGAATGAATGAGAATTTCAGGATGGATCTCTGAGCTGTGACTATACCTAGAGTTTTGTTCACGCACGCACACATCAGATCACTACCATACTTGCTTGGGATGTTACTAATGCACTTTTTTCCCAAAATTTTTTTTTTCAAAATGGTCGGCATGTGAGAATTTTGGTTAAAAAAAGTTTTCCTTTTTTTGCAGAAATGAACTTGGGATGATAAATGCTGGGAAAAATCGCTGCCAGTATTTATTAATGGTCAGACATCGCAGATTTAGAGTTACTTTAGTAAATGTTCTCCAGTTATTATTATTACTATTATTATTATTATTATTATTATTATTATTATTATTAGCGTACCAGATCATGATTAATAAAGACCAAGCAGTATTTTTCTGACAGTTCTGAATAATTTGTCGGGAGTGATGACCACGTCTTCATCTGATCATTGTCCATCTTCCCATTAGCTTCGCTCGTGTTGCTACACCGATGGCCAAATAGAGCTCTCTGTTTCACGTGCAGAGATACCTTGTTACTGTCATTGTTAATCTTTGATGGGATGTCTTTTTGATTTCCTTTGACGGTTAGTTGACTGAGTTTATGATTTTCTTTGTCCATTTCAAAGCTAGGAATGGCTTTGTCAAGCGGCCAAACAAACGTCTCACCTAAAACCTAAAAAATATTTATTTGACATGTTCAGTATAACTAGGTAGCATACGAAAATGCATTACAATTAAACCGTCTGACTACTGAGTCTCTGCAGAAGACATAGTCCAGGGGCTATAACTCTGGACCCGCTAAATATTTTGAAAACAATTTGACTGAAAGTTGCTGGTGGCAAGTTCAGTCAAATTGTTTTCAAAATATTCTTTGCTCATTAAGTTTATTGTCTGGTGGCTTTAAGCAGAGACAGTTAACACATGCATTCCTAAAACTTCACCATCATTATTTCAGGTTAACCATATGTGTTTTGTCAAGCGGCGAAGCACACATCTCACCTAATAACATAACAGTTTGTTAAACACCATTGTCTTAAAAGCACCCTGAAATGCTACAAATATTACTTATACCAAGTAACCATTTAATATTTGGTCAAGATTTGTAAAGAAATTGAAATCTTTACTCAGTGATTGTCTATTTGTAGGGCATGCCAATAGAACTTTTTCTTAATAAAAAATGTCTGGCTCATTTAGTGGGCCATCAATCTCCCTCAGTTACCGAGCTAGCCATTCCAGTGGTAAATTAAAAAATATAGTCATCTCTTGAATTGGCATGTAAATCAACATTCCTCAAGACCACTGCAGAGGCTGTTTTAGTTCGCTTGAATACATTGAAACCAATTTGGCCAGAATTTATTGAGGGCAGCACCAATTTCCGGGTAATCGTAACATACTTTAAAGAAACATTCCTCACTGGTCTAGCATGATCATTAGCTAGGCACGAAAACAACATATACACAAAGATATCTCTGTCGCTGTGGAGAAGATCTCTTTGTGAAATGAGATTCCAAGTGAAAGATCCGATCTGTCAGTCAAGTAAGTATGTAGCTGATGTCATAATCAAAATATGCCATGTGTTATATGTAGCTGACGTCACCATCAAATCACTAACTCTGTCATAAACATGGCAAATGTCCGACAGTAAGTATCTGTATTGTATGTCATTCGTGAATTTACAAGAATAACTAAATAATAATTAATAAACTTTGTCAAATATTTTGAAACTAATTTTACTCAGAGCTGTTACAGGTTTTTATGTATTCCAAATAGCATATGTTAAATACTTACAAATTTCCGATGGTTTGCCTTCTTAATGTTGTTTGTGTTTCGTAGAAGCTTATTGCCATGTACAAGTCCAGAGTTGTCGCATGACAAGATTAGATGCAGCCAACTAGAGTATGTGGAATCCTGGGAAACGAAATTCAACAAAAATAATAAAATAACGCTAGTTTACGAGAATAGTGACTAAAATTGTCAGTTTTGCATTGCATTACAAAGCCCATTTTCACCGAAAATCTTGGACCTATAAACGCGAATCCTTGAAAAGGAACTTCTGCGTATCATAGCTGAGGTACATACAGTTTCATTAAATTATTTCAAACGATTCTGTATGATATGGTGTTTATGAGAAAATTGACAAAAATCATGAGTTTTTGCATTAAAATGACTATTAATCTTAATCTGATGCCAAAATAACAGTGATTACTGCAGGTGTAGCGTGGATCGACTGGTCGGGTACTGGCCGTCACAGCCAAGCTGGGTACGGGCCGTCCATCCTGGGTTCGTTCCTATAAGCACACGTGTATAAGCCTATGAGAGATTTCGTTGTCAAAACGACTAAGTTCGTTAAAACGCGTAGCGCGAATGCGCGCGCGTGTTGCTGTGTTAGCAGAGCGCATATAGTACGACCAAGAGCGAGTAGCGCTTTTAGTGTACCGAGCTGGTGCTTTGTAATTCTTAATAATTAACCATTCTCATTGAATCTGGCATTAATCAAGACCAGAATTCGACGAGCTTTTCAAATATGTAAATCGTTTTAAAATCGGTCCAGAAATGGCTGAGTCATCACCGTTTACCCCTTTCAAAATATACTCGAAATATAGAAATAACGTCGTAAATATGTATATATACGTATCTAGATAATAAGTGATTTGTATGCACGTGACCCCTGATGTCATAGTACGCATCCATATATACACCTGTGCAAAAGTTAAGCACCACCCTATTTTTACGCACATGCGAGGGTATATTCATGTGCTATGAAGAAAGAAATAGCATAAACATTTATGTACCCATCCATCTTAGTGCAAGAGGTAATAATGCAACTAGAGGAATGCTGATTATGATGGTGGGGAAACACTGTATGTTTTTGTTTGAACTTGAAAACGAGGCCTGAATATGGTTACGTTGACACAACTGACAACTATTGCCCTACAGTTGACACACGTGGCTAGATTGTCATTAATGGTGTCTGAAAACGAAGTTTAACATCTGTGCACGAGTTTGAGACTGTCATTATTAATACCGGCTATATCCACCTTGTGCCTGGACGACGGCCTGGACACGACGTCTCATGCTGGTCACCAACCGACTGATACGCCATTGTGGTATTCGTTGCCATTCAAGATGGAGTGCGTCTGTTAATTTCTGTAGGTTCTGCACAGGAGGATCCCTCCTTCTCACCATGTTTCCCAGAATGTCCCAGATATGCTCAATAGGGTTCATGTCAGGGCTCCTTGCTGGCCATGGTAGGGTTTCGATGGCATTCTGGCGGAGGTATTCATGCACAGCTCTAGCACGATGTGGTCGGGCGTTGTCATCCATAAATATAGGGTGGGCTCCAGGTGCATGATTTACAAAATGAGGGACCACAACTCTATCCAGTATGGAATCTTGATATCTTTGTTCATTTAGTGTTCCAGGTACAGTCAACAGATCCAGCTTACAATCAAATGAGATGCACCCCCATATCATAACGGAACCTCCACCAAATGGAACTTCTTCCATGATGTTACGTTGGTCGTATGCCGTGCGTCTGGACCTCCATACACGAGTTCGACCATCTGTGGCATGAAGCAGGAACCGACTTTCATCGGACCAGTGTACCCGTCTCCAGGATCTCATGTTCCAGTGTCTTCTTTCGTTGCACCACCTCAGACGCTCCTCTTTGTGGTGTGCAGTGAGGAGAGGACGTCTGACAGGTCTCCTAGCTTTCATGCCAGCAGCATACAGTCTCCTTTTGACGGTAGACATTGACACTCTATTGCGCGTTTCCCATTCCTGGCTGAGCACTCTGCTGTTGGTGAATGGAGATCTCCTAACAAGGCGTACTAGGGCTCGATCATCACGGTCAGTAGTCTTCTTCGGTCTTCCAGATCTAGGCCTGTCCTTCACCTCGTTAGTTTGCCCATGTTTTGCAATCAAACGACTGATTACAGTATGGTTAACGTTCAGCTGTCTGCCAATCTCTCTGCATGACATACCAGTGGTATGCATGCCTATGATTTGCCATTTCACACGATCACTTAACCTTCGTCTTGCCATAGCGGTTCACAATCAAGAGCTAATTCTCTCTGTACAAATAAACCACGGTCATGAACACAAAATTCCTAATCTTGTCGCCTAAATCTGTATGTAATGTTCTACACCTCAAACTGGACTTTTACATAACTGAACACGTGTGCTGTTTCCCGCCACGCACGGACATCAAGCGGCGTGAAGTCATGCATGCATGTGCATTTCGTACTTGGAATTATGTCAGCTAACGCGGGGACAAAAAGTATGGCAGCCTAGTTGTACCATCATGTTTCTACGTTCTATTGTTTTTGCTGGTGCTTAACTTTTGCACAGGTGTATATATTGCAATAGTTAGATAATTGTGTACACATCACCAGTTTCTAGCCCGCTGATTGGTTGGTTCAGCTAATTTTGATTGGTTGAGGCAGCCAGTCCTGATGTTTCAGCGAGTATAAAAAGGGATGATTTCGGTAAATCAGGAGCATCGTCAGCCAGGGGCCAAACAGTAGGGATCTGCCTGCAGCGGCCACCGGCAAATCAGTTATTAAGCATTCACCTCTGTTTCGGTCGGTTTCTCTCCCGTGGTACAGCAGCAGTTTCCCACCCACCGCAACCTAAATTTTGTAAGCTCCCGGATGTTCGTTTGGGGGCAGTATTGGAACTTTGAATAATATTGTTCACATCTAATTAAGAACGAAACAAGGAACAATATTGCGGTGGGGCCTTCTACGGCCTAAAAATGTGATTGTAGAGGCAGCGATGTTCTTTGGTGGATGACTCACCAGATCTGCCAGCCACGCCAAAGTGGATATTCAACCACCGCACTGCACATCGTGTGTGTCTCTTTTCCCTTTGTGATCGCAGCAAGTAAACTTTGCCCGATACATCCTAAGAGCTACCCGACGTACCCCGCACCGTTAAGCTTAGTTATGTATCTGCAACAGTATTCAACAACAACCCTGATAAAGGGTTATTCTTAACTTTCATCCTACCGTTATTGAACGGAAGTTTTCTCATCGCAGTAATGTTATCATAGAACTTGCTAACCATTCATTAGACATTCTTATATTATGATTACCCTCCTGAGTTCACACCGTTCCCGTCCTGGATCAGCATGCGGAAATCCTGTCTGCGGGAATCTACATGCGGAAACTTTCCAGCTTTCAGAGAACGTGTCAACTCACGTCACTCCAACGGTGACGTATCAACTTCAGTAACATGATAGCCCATCTTTAAGAATGGCTACCGAGTATTCAAGTAACTTTATATAACATCCTTAATTCATCCGTTAATTACAACTTTAATGATTGTATTTTATCTTTGTAAACGGTCCTGATGACTAAAAGGCACCGTAACGGTCTTAGGACCGTTAGTTATAATTTCTTTATCTGTTCATAGTTATTTTTATTTTACTTTAAGGTGTTTTCACTAACCGCACCGTAATAGGTCTTATCAATCTGTATTACTATTATTATTCTGATCATTTCACATTGTTAATACTTGTATTTGGTTATTTTAGTATATGGCTAGTAGCCATCCGTTGATAAGTTTTGTTTATTTATAGAAAACTTAGGACCGCAGTGCATTTAGGAAATACTATACAGCAACATTATATACGCATCATTTTCTCCCGCCACCAACACGTTTCACTAAGGTCACTGTCCGTGCTATAACTTTGTTTAGCCAGGCATGCTACCGTCTAAACCCGACTATTCAGCTCGATAGGATAGGTTTAATATGATTAGAGACAATTTCTTCGTTAGGAGACATATAGTGTACGCCTCTTTTACGGTTGTTGCGGTAATCTAGCCCCGCACTCTGGCAAGGTTGTGTAAAATTGGCCAACTTACCTATAAAGCCTTACATTTATAAAGTTATTGTCTCTCTTCATGTTCCACTAAGCCTTATGGCTTCTTAATTGTTTGGATATCCCTATCCGCACCATGGTCTGATCCGACCCTGGGAAACTATTGGAGGTTTCCGAGTGGTGATGGCCAAGGTGTGGTGTCACACACACCTCTGTATCTTTTGATACCTAGTAGTTAATTATCCTTGCCAATGTAGGAAGCACTGCGAAAACATATTTTAATTGATATTTTACATCCCTTAGAAGATCTTTCCCGCACTGCAGTGCATATTGGGCAACTTGTGTATAAAAAGTTAGCTCCGTAGGACTTGGTGACGGGCGAGATGCGCAGCTCCACCGAATTCTGTAAGAATGTCTGGGCAAGATGTTGGGATCTGCCACACCCTCTCGGGAAGGACATTCACGGTGGATATTCGTCTCTCCTACCCCCACCGTAACGATGACTCAGTTGCTTAAATTTGCTTATGTGAAAAGTAGCCATTGTCCTGTGACGTTTTATGTGGTTACGAAGTCAGGCATCCGGATTTTCACCAAGCTCGGATGTCTTACCTAGTAATATGTACGCGCGCTGTCCTCAGAGGTAGATGCTTTCCAAGGCTTCTCACGGGAGGCGGGGAATCTGCACCCTCGGACAGCCATGTTCAAAGATAGGTAGGAAACCCCGCCAGTTGCGGCCTAAAATAGTTCTTGTCTTCAAAAACTTAACTGATAAGTTAGGCATAGCGGAAGGCCCGCAGAAATACAAGCGGCACCAACTAATTTAGTATCTTGGACATACATAAGACGGTGACGTGGGAATCCCTCAGGAATCGCTCGTCCCGTCTTCACATAAAACAGTACGCAACATTTTAGTTATAGTTTCCCTATGATGGTCTTTTCTTTACAGCACTTTGGTTGAATATAAGAGTGGACCTTTCTAGCCAATACTCATCTTCCGCTTTAAGCCGTGGCAGCATTTTCCTGTGATGGAGACCCGCGACAGGCACTTGCCTCTCGCAAGGATCCAGTGACGGCGGCCCGCGCAACGCTACTACTTCTCACCCAGAAATACAGCATCAGAAGTAATGCCCGCGCGAGGCACATAGCCTCTCGCCACAAATAAAGGATATTTTCCTTTTTCATTTTCAGCTTAGAGGTATAATAACTTTTATTAAGTTAATTAGTGATCTCGTATGCGGGAACCTCCTTTACGGGGATACCTTTGCGGACCTGCGAGTCTGTGTGGTACCTCCGGTGGTCCCACGTTTAAAAGTTCATCGGGCTGTCTCTATGTCTTGTATTGTCGTATGCTCATTGTATCTAGCAAACTTGACGGTCTGTTCTTGTATAGGCTTATTTAGGTTAGGTCACCATCAAATCTTGTAAGCCCATAGATCTCAAAATTGCTATGGACAGGCATACCGGGGACACCAATTCTTGGGATGAGACTGTTATATAATGTTTGCGACGATGGTTGCACGGCCCCACCGGAACGATTGAGTTCCACCGGTCTTAGGGGCCGGTCTTTGTTACCTGTAGGGCAGTTTCGCATGGGATCCATAACCCCCGAGACCGGGAGCTAACCAACGTCATCACTCGTCGTGCACATGCGGCGCGGCGAGTGGACAACAAACACCGGAACGGTCCGCCGCTACCCCGCGAGCTACACAACACTGTACACTGTAGTAAATAGTATACTTATTTCTTTGTAAATATGTTGCTAATCATGGTGTAGCTCCATATTACAACCCAGAGTTCAGGACACAATATGCAGATTGTCAAGGCTAATATTGCGAAAGACGATCCCTATAGTATAATGTTACAGCCCTACTGGCTTTTGTGTATGGAAAACTGTGCAGTAATGCTCAATATAATCTTACCCAGACAGCTGTGTTATGGTAGACAAGATGACTAGGTAATGAACTGCTTCTTGGTTCAGTCAATGTTGGCCCGGCAATATGGATACTAAAATGAAGAGAAATAAACTTATGGAAATAAAATGACTAGTTTTCACACACAGGAATTCTGAGGAATGAAATGTTGCTCCAATCCACTTATTGATAAACATTTTTAAAGCTCAGATTATTAAAGACAAGTTCATTCACAGAATAAGAGTGAGATTGCAGACTCTAGCCTTGGCGTGCAAGCCTCATTCAATATGAGTGAGCAAAAGGCCAGTATACATGTAGCATGCAGAGTAATGTGACACTCACTATTATAACACACTATTTTTCAAACACTGTCTTAACCATTATTGCTCAAATATGTTCAGGAAGATTAAACCTTTCAGAATTAAAAATGTCCATTTGTATACGTACCAAGAGATTATTTTATTGCAGTGCAACCAAGCAGCCTGCCTGTTTTATATCTTTGTACATATGATGATTGTTGTCAGAAGGCTAATTAAAGTGTATTACCTTATTGACATAAATGCAGTATGACAGCTGAATATGAAGTCTGGTTACCATAAGCTTGATAGTTTAGCTGTAGCAGAGTTAAACAAAGTTTGACTATATGGACTGTCAAATTAACATAAAACTTAACCAGAAATAACAGTTGCTGAGCTGCAAATATAAGCATGAACCGGATGAATGCTGTGTACATGTAGGTACTATTGAGATAAATGCAGTAATATAGCTATAGATGAGGTTTGGATACTATAACTCTTGAGAGTTTAACTGTAGATGAGCTAAATAGAAGTTAGCCAAAACTTCCAATGACGTCGCCGAAGCCACTGGTGATGACATAAGGTCTTCTATTCTTCAGACAGGTGAGGTAAATATCACTGGAATGACAGGCTCAGTTATCGAGCCAGTGAATTCAGGACGACGCCGATGCCGTGGTGATGACATAAGGTCTTCTGTTCTTCAGATAGGCGAGCTAAATATTATCACTGGAATGACAGGCTCAGTTATCGTGCCAGTGAATTCAGTAGAAAGTTTTCAAACAAGAGGCCTCAGCTGGACCATAGGCATCTCAACTAGAATGGTCATTAACAATAAGTAGAACTCTAATGAGTAGACCAGACTTGTAACAAGAAAACATTTTTCTTTTTGCATCACTGAATTTCCATTGAACAAACTTTTTTATGGCCCTTAGTCATCAATATCATATTGCCAAAATTTCGGCCCAATCTATTTAGTGGCTCTGGAGCCGAAGTTGCTTTCATGAAAACCAGGTTATCCAAGATGGCCGCCCAACCATTTGGCCAATCAAGTTCCCGTGAACAAACTTGGTTCAGCTCTTGCCCTACATCATATTTCATGAGGTTTGCATCAATTCCCCAAGCAGTTTCAGAGATTTTTAAGAGTCTTCTAAAAATCAGACAAAATTCTAGATGGCTGTCGGCCCAAGACTGCATCATGCAAATATAATTGAAATTGGCCCAGTAGTTCTCGAGAAGAAAACATTTTAACTTTCCCATTGCTTTAGTAGGGGACCTTTCCGCGGGAAGATGATCCAAGATGGCCGCCAAACCGTATAACCGACAGATTCGAAAATTTCAAATTTGAGATCTGAATACCCAAAAACACATCCTTCAGCGGTTCTGGAGAAGTTGTTTTCGCTACAACTACGTCAAACAAGATGGCTGCCAAACCATTTGACCAATCAAGTATCTTTGATCAATCTTGGTCCAGCTCTTGCCTTAGCTCATATTTCATGAGGTTTGCATTAATCCCCCAAGCGGTTTCCGAGAAGATTTTTAAAGACGTTTCTAAAAATCGGCCAAAATCCAAGATGACCACCGGCCCAATTGACTGATCGGCTTTCTTTGAACAAACTCGAATCTCTATGCCCTAATGATGCTTCCTGCCAAATAGCATTGAAATCGGCCCAGTGGTTCTTGAGAAGTTGTTTGTAGCAGAAGAAAGAAAAAGTTGACAGACAGACGCTGGATGGTCACCACGGCATAAGCTCACTTGGCCATTCTGGCCAGGTGAGCTAAAAACAATCTCTTGCTCTGCAAATAGACAGTAAAAACCATCTTTGGCCGGCTTCAGTGTAAAATAGTTAAAGAACTACTATCATTTGTAACCAATTTCTAGTTTGCAGACTTACTGGTAGCAGTCATCATTGACGCTCAGCAAAGAGTTCCATACAGGTATATGCGTCAAACGAGTCAGCTTTCCAGTCTTCTCTGACAAAAGGCACTCCGCATTCGCATCTGTACGCCAAAGCTTGACTGAGCGCTCGGCACATGTGCCTAGGACATTGTTGATAATAGGATTCCACGACACACCGCGAACCTAGAATCAGATAATACCTCTATATATGTATTAAATAATCCTTTTAATGCCACAGACCATCAGAGTTATCGAGAGATTCATTTTAGCTATGCCCTGCCTATTTCTAGCTAAATCCACACCCTTTTTTACGCATTTTGGAATTGCTTAAAAAATTTGCCTTGCGTTTAGTAGGGAAAGCGGTCCAGAGCGCTTGGTGCATATGTATATTCTATGCTGCACTTAATTTGAAAACACCAGATTGTCAATAGCTTGCAGTTTTACTAAAACGTTTTCCCTACTGAAAACAAGGCTGAATTCCACAATCAAAATTTCAAGGTAATCAAACACATAAGCTATTGAATATTCTGAAACTAATTTGACCATGGACTGTTGCTTCCTATGGCAGCAACATCTACTAGTAAAATTAGTTTCAAAATATTCAACAGAATGTTTTTAATTAAATTATAAATTCACCAAAGACATACAATTTGTGACTGATTATTCAATTTTTCTGACAGAGGTATATGGCATTATGCTTGTGACATCAGCAAACATGACATCTGACATCAGATACTGGAGTGAGAGATTCGTTATCATGTCAGAAATATTGTATTCAGAAATATTGTATTCAAGTCACTTGTCATGCAATGGAGACTCAATCCGTGACTCAAGTACTTGAGATCATAGTCAACATAAGTCACTTGCTAGTTAGTGTCACAATCAAATGATTTAAATCCGTTACAAAGGTGATAAATGTATGACACTAACTGTCTGAATGGACCTTTCCATTTTTAGTTATGCCCCGCCCATCTCTAGCTAATTTCCACTCATACCGCGCTCATGTTTTGATCGATCAATCGATCTCTGAACTCCCTGACTATCAATTTCCAGCATACTATACAGGTAAGCTGTTGACTATTTTGAAACAAGTGTGACTGGGTGCAGTTGCTGCCCAGCCAAATTAGTTTCAAAATATTCAACAGCTTGTTTCTTAAATAGCAAAAACATACAATTCGTACAAGGCGTCGGACTATTAAGCGTTAAAGATGGGCTTAACAGAATCATTTATGATGTAATGATTATGACGTCATCCTACACACCGCTTAGCTGATTATGACGTCATATGAATAGATGAATACACTGGAAAATTCCATTGCACGCCTTTCGTGAATTTACAAATGCCCCCCGGGTTGGGTTGGGGAGGGGGGGGGGGGGGTGTTGTTGCTCGTGCAGAACGTCAAAGCTGGCAAAAGCATGGAGATTTGCGCTGGCATACCACCTACTGCGTATTCTAGTGTTCATTTTGAGCTTAACCCTTTCACTGACAAATCCCTGAAAAAACTAATTCCTTATGATATAAAAGTTATTCTGCTGAATATTTTGAAATTAATTTGACTGGAAGACGGTGGTGCCTAGTTTTCCTGCGTGTTGGGCTTCAGAATAAGATATGGGAAACTCATCAGTGAAAGGGTTAATGATATAGCCCGAGAAAACAGCGTTCAGCAAAAAGTATATGGATAGCAGCAGTCGAGGAATCCATTTCCAGCTTTGCCCCACCTATTCCTAGCTTTACAGGTAAGCCGTTTAATAATTTAAAACTTTTTTGACTGCGGATTGTAAATTCACCCAAGAGATAAAATTCAGACACTCTGTCAGATATTGCCACTTGATATAAATGTCATGGTGAGGGTAAAAACTGTACTGGTCAAATAGGTCAAGAATGGCTTCTGTTGCAGAACAATTGTGACAACTACAATTTAGGGGGGGGGGGGGAATGCGGTGCTCAATTTCCAATCCAGCAAGGTTCATAGAAAGCATCATATAATTACCAATCCTGCATGTGCCATAATAGATCTACAAGGGTACAATATCTCCTCAGAGCAAGCTCGATCAGAGGTGGATGCCACGGCAACTCGCAACAGTTTGGATTTAGTGTTCATGTCCCACAAGAATACACAGCCTGAAATATAACATATATATGCAAATAACCCTTTAATAACACTCCAGCCGGACAAATCCGGCTTCTGCAGCGGTCTAGAGAAATGTCGATTTGTAGACCAAGAAGCTTTTAAACTGAATGACTGGCTCAATAAGCGAGTCTGTCATACTAGTGGTAAATTTTCAACAGCAATTACTCTGGACCAGCTGAATATTTAGAAAACAATTTGACTTTGAATTAAGTCAAATTGTTTTCAAGATGTAGTCAGCAGCAATTCAGCAGGCACAGTACAAATTTGACAGAATGTGACTTGCATGTCAAACAACAAACAAAATATTATATAACTTAGCAACTTGATGAATGCGCAGTGAAATAATCCCCTTTGGATGTTTCATCATAACTCGTCAAGATCAAGCCTTTTGATTTTCTTCTCACCACCGGATCACTTTGTTGGGTCCTCATCGGATTTGTATACGGTTCTATAAAAATGTACTTTTTGAACAAATAGTCTATCTGAATAGAAAAGACAGACATATGTAATGTACAGGACAATACATACCATTGGCGTATCCAGCAGCAACAAGGCTACACCGGTCATGTGGACTCCAGTCAACAGACATGCAGATTCCAAACTCTAAACAAGAACAAAGTCCACATAAACATGTCATATTTATAGATTTCTTCAATAGGCAGGAAAATCATAATTTTTGCTTATTGACAGTACCTCTGCAGACCAAGATATTATTTTTGACAATTTGCCACTGAAATAACTGCCTATAAATGCAGGCTTTAAAGTTTCAAATCAATTTTAAAACGCCTAAAAGGTGGGTCGTGCTTAACTAGAAATGGGCGAAGAATAGCAAAAAATAGATCCGTCCATTGCTAGGTGAGTGTACGAATACATATATGAGTTATGCGCAGTATTGTGTATAGGTGTCTCACCTTCGCCTTGCTGTACTGCAGGTCTCAGTGTGATAGCGGGATGAGCATGGTAAATTAGTGGCTCAGTACCATGATACGCTAATGACGTAGGATGTGGTATGCTGAAATTGAAACATATCCAATTTACTCTTCTATACTATGTAGTCTTCTATTTCTATTAACCTCCATTAGCAAGTGATAAATGGCATCTCTACGTTTAAGCGTCTATAACGTGGCAGACAACTTAGGTCAAGATGGGTTCACTAACCATAGTTAACTATAGTAAACGAGACAACAACCAAACTTGAAATAGTTAACTAGTTAGTTATCTGAGTACCCGATCTCGGTTCCAAGCAGCTGTACAAAATTTGCGTAATATTTAAAATGGCAGACCCCTCTCTCGCATGGATAAATGCATGTGTAAATATTTTGCTAAATAACTTAGGATTGATGAAATTCTACTTTCCTATCGTATGTCAATATTCCAAAGGCCTATTTCCTTCTCACTTTATCTCAAATGGATTCTTTTTGATGTCTTAGGCGACAAAAATTAACCCATTTTTGTAGGCCATCAAAACAGACGACAGAAATGGTTAATAAAGACTGGTACCTGGCTCCAAATTTTCTGTAATAGTAATTTAATGGAGACTCAGGTACCAACAAACTACAGTAGACTAAACAGCTTTCGCTTGGCCATAGCATTTCAGTAAACCAGCAAACTGACTATAGTTAGCGAACCGAACTTGACCATAGGTTTTCCTGATTGGTTGAGAAGTAAATCATGGCCGCCTTCATATATAGATTGGAGAATTGAATCATTACTTAACTGTTCATCCCATAGGATCTTTCTTTAATGGCATGATAACAAGCTTAAGATGCCCTGAATAGTCTGTGTGGGATGTTATATTACATGAATAGCTATTATGTGACACCATGGGAAATAATCAAAACAAAGTCAGTTAAAATCACCTCTTTACAACTCAAGTCATAATACAAATATTTTAAACAAGAGGCCCAAGAGCCTGTGATGCTCACCTGGACCATTAGCATTTAAAGTATTTACATTTAAATAGAAATTATCAAAGCTGCAGTTGAGACATCAAAATCAGCACAGGCGCACACATGGTAGCCTACCCTTAATAAACACCTGGGGGTATTTATTGGGCAATGAAATAACTAGAAAAAATTCCATTTACATGTAGAAGAAAAGATAATAGGCATAGCAAACAATTAGCCAGTAAGGGAGGGGTGTGTGGGATGGAATAGCCACCCACTACAATTTGGCCAAATCATTTACCTTAGAACTTTGACTGAACCATCAGAACACGCGACTGCAAGGACACCAAGTCTGCTCAATGAGGACTGAAAAAGAAATTAATCAATTGGAGGAATTAAAGCCATTACACATGTGTGTTCTTTAATTGAGAGTACATTCTTTAAGCACATTTTTTTGGGTATAAATTTTTAGTCAGAGCAACAAAATTCTAACATGTCTGAGCAGAAAATGTGATTTTGACGAGTTGGGAATCATTAATGTATCATATAGTGGTACAAATCCATTCGAGGGGAGAGAATGTCTCCTAATTATGTAATCTATTATTCTTTTATTTTGTAACTGATTTTGTAAATAAATGACGAAATAAAGCATTAAAATTGTTGAAAATGTACTTGTTTCCTGTCATTTATGATGATGTTAACGGGCGAGCATTATTAAAATGAGAAGACGGATTACGAAGCAAGAAAAAAACAAGAGGCCCAAGGGTTCTGAAGCGTACAGGCCTTGGGTTCTTCCAGCTGAGTTTGGTTGAAATCGGCCAAGCGGTAAATATTCAGAAAATCCAAAACGTCTAAAGCCTACCGCGCGCCCTAGGCTCATTCCAGCCAATCTGGTTGAAATCGCCCAAGCAGTTAATGAGTAGACAATTTTCAGCCATTTTTTCAGAAAATTCAAGATGGCCACCGAATAAATTGACCAATCAAAATTCTATATACAAGCGCTGAAGCAAAGCACTTTAGGGGCCTTCCAGCCGAGTTTGCTTGAACTCGTTCAAGAGGTTAATGAGGAGTAAATGAGAAAATCCAAGATGGCCACCAGAACAATGGACCAACAAAATTCTGTATACAAGTTCTGAAATCTACCAGGCTAGTATTCTTCCGGCCAAGTCTGGTTGAAATTGCTCAAGCAGTTAATGAGGAGTAGCGTTTTAAACGATTTCCCGCCATGTTTCTGAAAATCCAAGATGGTTGTCAGAAAAATTGACCAATTAAAATTCTGTATACATGTTCTGAAGCATACTAGGCTAGGGGGTTTCCATCTAATTTTGATTGAATTGGCCCGGGGGTTATCGAGTAGGCTTTTAAGTGATTTCCAGAAATTTTCAGAAAATTCAAGATGGCCACAGAAAGAAATTGACCAATCAAAATTCTGTATACAAGTTTTGAAACCTACCAACCTGTGCATCCTTCCAGCCAAGTCTGGTTGAAATTGCTCAAGCAGTTAATGAGTAGCATTTTAAACGATTTCCCGCCATTTGGGGAAAAATTCAAGATGGCCACCAGGCAAATGGACCAATCAAAATTCTGTATACAAGTTCTGAATGATACCACGTTAGGGTTCTTTCATCCAAGTTTGATTGAAAATCGACTGTGGTTAATGAGTAGGCTTTTAAGTGATTTCCAGAAAATTTCAGAAAATCCAAGATGGCCACTGGAAAAACGGACCAATCAAAACTCTGTATACAGGTTCTGAAACATACCAGCGTACTATCCTGCCAGTTAAGTCTGGTTGAAATTGTTCAAGTAGTTAATGAGGCGTAGTGTTTTAAACGATTTCCTGCAATTTTTTCTGAAAATTCAAGATGGGCGCCGAAAAAAATTGACCATTCAAAATTCTGTACATATGTTCTGAAGTCTACCCCCATAGGGTCCTTCCAGCCAAATTAGGTTGAAATTGCCCAAGCGATTAATGAGGAGTAGCATTTTATATCAATTCCCATTTATAGCAAAACCCAAGTGGCCACCATCAAAATCAATAGTAGTGAATAACAACGTAGTCAGTTATATGAGCTACTTGTAGGTTATTTAGCCTGACACGTGGTCGCAATGGGAGACCAAAAGTCTGAATGATCTGGACTGGAACTTTTGTCCCTTTTATGCCCTTCCTGGGTGAGCCTGTGGATTGAGTCAATCTTGACCCTATATGAGCAGAAAACCCCCAGATTGACAGTTCCATTTGAAATTTCTGGAGGTTTGGTGGTATGGTCAAACATTTTTACCGGTTGACCTGTATTTTACCGGTTGGGGTCAAGTTTACCGGTTGTGCCTTTTTTTGGCGGTTGTGACCATTTTTTTGGTGGTTGTGATTATTTTTTGCCAGTTGTAAATTTTTTGCCAGTTCCGCCATTTTTGGTGGTTGGGCAACTTTTTTGGCGGTTGTAGTCATTTTTACCAGTTGTGAATTTTTTACCGGTTGTGTCCATTTTGGCGGTTGGAAAAACTTTTTTGGCAGCTTAGGTTTTTTACCGGTTGTAGGTCATTTTGGTGATAAATTTCTAAGGGTTTCTGTATGTCACGTTCGTAGAGGTATTACTCCTTTAATGGAGTTTTGGGCTGTTTGTATGGGTAATGATCATGTGTAGTCATCACTGTGTTTGATTCAGACTTCGTGGCATTTCGTTCCTTGAGCGGAACTCATCAGAGGCGAAGTTTTGTCAACTGGGAGTGGGCATTTTTGGGCTCTACTTTTTTCTGATATGTCAACTATGATGTGGGTCTTTGGATTGATAGACAAGGAGTGTGTAGGACGTCCTTGGCTAGTCTAAATGGTTTGGTACATTGTATATTCAACGGTGAAATATGTATCACGGTTACACAAAGTCAATATCAAAACTGGTTAGATATTGAAGCTTTGTAAATTTTTTTGTGTTTCAAGAATTTGTTTTGAAAAATAAAAAATTAATAAAATGAAAAAGCACAACAACTTGGTGAGTATGCGTCTTTGTTGCTCTTTTATGTAATGTAATTAAATTTAAATTTAACAAGAGCTCCGCAAACGGCGCATAATACCCCGCCATGATGACAAACCAATGAATGAGAGCTTTCAGAAAATATTTATTTCTTCCTCAGCCCCATCAGACCAGTCACCCGTATGAAGTGTCAAAGCGATCCGTTAAATGGTCAATGAGGTATTATCCAGAAACCAATTTGCAGGATGCCTGCCACTGACTGGCGGCCATATTAGATTTCGGATTATTGTAAATTTTGATAAGTTTCTTCACCAGACATATTCCAACGACCGTAGGAAATGATCCCATAAATAAAATCCAGAAACTAATTTTGAAGATTGCAGCCCATGGATGGCGGCCATCTTGGAGTTTGGATCATCATCAATTTCGATAGGTTTCTTCTCCACACCTAGTCCAACCACCTTATGAAGTTTCAAAGGGATCCGATAAACGGTTATCATTTGGAAACCAATTTTCAAGCTGGCAATCGGTGGCTGGCAGCAATCTTGGAGTTCGTATTATTGTCAATCTCGATAGGTTTCCTCCCAAGAGGTAGTCGAACCACCCTATGAAATATCATAGCGATCCGATAAACGATAACAGAGTTATCATCTGGAAACCAATTTTTCAAGATGGCCACGGGTGGCTGGCGGCCATCTTGGATTTCGGATCATTGTCAATTTCGATAGGTTTCTTCCTCAGACCTAGTCCAACCACTCTATGAAGGGTCAAAGCGATCCGATAAATGGTAACGGAGTTATCATCCGGAAACCAATTTTCAAGATGGCTGCCTGTGGCTGTTGAGGAGGTAGTATCATTTTGACTCCGACCCTACTACTGGTCAAAATCATACCACCGCCCTCAATTGGCAGCCGTTCGGTGATCCGTGGTGGCCCCCACTGCCTTCTCATTCCCTGGGGCATAGGAATTTGAGACAGGTGATCGTGGTTGGTGTATGCCTCTAGATGGAGATGGGACTGTGTAGGCTCAGACAAACACGTAGTCTCTGCCACAGAGACGCATCAGCATGATGGGACCACCTATAGTGTCTTCCATCTACCTTGACAACGCTCACCTGGTAGGATGCTAGTGCTTAGAATTTTGCACCACGGCAGACTCTGGCATGTTCACATGTTACGCAGAGAATCTGGTGCTGAGCAGGTGTCTCCAGCAGACAACCACGTCCTACCCTCTCCACCCCATAGAAGTGGCAGACAGACTTGATCTCTTCACGTGGGTGAAAGCGGTCGTAAATGTTTCTCCGCAAGGGGTCGACCCAAGGATTGTATTGGGGGTCATCCCGGAAGTGGGCCCACTTGGCATCCAATATCATGGCAGTCTCAGCGCCCTGTGCCACTGCTGTAGACACCAGCATGAGCAGTATGATGAGAGTCATGGCTATACATGAAGAGTTAAACTGAACAGAGTGAACCCCGCGAGAAATATCTGTGCCAGATCGAGCCCTGTTCCATCTGGATCGATAGTGATCTTCATCCCCTCAGGGGCTAGCTGCTTCACTCTGCCGCCGGCTAAGAAACGTAGCTCTAGGACTATATGAGTCGTTTGCGGGCTAGTGAGTCTGACTCGCTGAAGCAGTTTAACAGAACCCTTGGCTTTGGAGACATGTGACACACCATCTACCGGTAGGATGCCCTCCTGGAGGTTAACAGCTTCTTCTGGTCCATCGAATGGATGACACACTAGGAGCTTTCCACCTATAACCCCGATCCGGTGACCCACCCTCATCAGGGAGACACCTTCACCTATGTAGGTGAGGAAGGATGATCCCCGATTGTAGAGCTTTCGAACTGTCCCATCCCTTTTCACAACAGTGGAGAGGGGAGTAACCTTTATGTCAATGACTGCGGGAGGCCTATATAGTGGCATCCATGTTTGCCAGTCACCACCAGTCCAGCGCGGTACCACACTTCATTATTCTCAAACATGAACTGCAGGTTTTTTGCCAGGGTCAATAGCAGACCATCATGTGTCATCGGTGGGGCATTGCTCGAATAGGGGTTGAAGAGATGAAAGCTGAGGTCATCATTTAGGGTGTTAATGTCTGCCACCTCTGTATCCGAGACCTCAATCAACGGCTCGAGGATGCACTTCCTTTTCGGGAAATCGTACTGAAACACGATCTTGTGGCCATCTATGTTGCGACCCAGGCGCTCCTTCGACACATCCTTGAGGTCTGTGAGCAGCTCCACCCCATCACCACCAATGGGGTGGAGGGAGAATGCCTTTGAGTTTGCTTCGTACTGTAGGGCGAATGACTTGCCATCGCTCTCTTCTACCTTGGCAGCATCAACTACAGAGACTACAGCGGGAGAGCTGGTATCAACAGGCTGCCAGCAAGGCAAGGAGGCGAAAGAACAGTGAAGGTTCTCGATACTGGCAGACCCCCCTGGAGGAGAGTAAGCGGGATGCAGGAGTCTTGACAGACGACGATGAGCCAGATGTCTTCACATACGACGAGGAGCCAGATGTCTTCACATATGACGATGAGCCAGGTGTCTTCACAGACAAGGATGAGCCAGATGTCATACAGTGGGAAGAGGAGATGGTGCAGAAGTGTAAGACCGAGAAAGCCATCCAGCGGCGGACCTACTATCTTGGTGATAAGGTGAAGTCTCAGAAAGCTACTGGCACCCGACATAGGGCTGGATGACCACTTTCTAAGAGACGTCTGTCTCGACACTAAAAAGCTGGCACGGTTCACCAGGCTCTCCAAAATGAACCCTTCTATGACTCATGAGCAGATTCTGCAGGTGATGCAGGTTTAATCTCCAGATCTACTATGGCAAAATCAGAGTGCAGGTTTAATCTCTAGGTATACTATGGCAAAATCTGAGTGGCGGAAGCAACCAGAACTATACCCCTCCCTGACTGCTGACTAGGGTGGTACAGTACACGGCTGGCGACTCCAGCAGATAGATGCCATCAGGCAGAATCTCATCCATGAGGCAGAAAATTACAGCAGAACGCGCAGGCGATATAAGACAGCCTACGTCAACGTTGAGTCCCCAGTTCGCTAAGGCAAACATGCCCGCATTCAAGATTGTGGATGCCATGCTATAGACTACAGTTTAAAGTTACTATATAGCTGTCCTACAAAAGCGAGACCCATTCTCCGTCGCTCAGCCAATGATCTCGTGATCACCCTGGCCAGGCAATCTTGAGATAGGCGCATGGTGTCCTGGATAATTCCGGGAGCAGCCTCTGGCACTAGCCCACCTTCCGCCGCGCAGGTCAGCATAACCTGCAGGACAGTACAGCCGTGCGAAAGCACCGCCATTGCAGCTCTCGCCGCATCCTCAATGAGGGTCAACTCATTGAAAGGATCCTATATTCGTCTGCGAAACTAACGGACGAGAGCGTCCCTTAGCTTTGCCAGCCAATTGCCTATTCAGTGCCTCTCTCTCCTCGACGGAAAGCTAGGGACTCGGGCATACTGATGATAGGCTTGCTCCGGAAAACGGACCCTACTCCTAATCCCTTTCGGGGCCTTCGGAAGCGTAAAGTCCGACTGGACCATACGATACGCCGCCACCTCCAACATGTCAGAGGTCAACGTATCCAAAGGCAGAGCAGGCATCGCAGAAGAGCCACTGGACAGAGCACTAGCCGCTCACTCTGACATCCGCTCCATTGCCGGATCGTACCGAGATCCTTGATCCGATGCCAACCCGAGATGGCTGGACATCCATTCAAGGACCTGCACCCATTCAGCCTCGGCGGAAAAGGACGACTCATCCAGCAAGGTACCCTTGGACGAGACAGACACCAACGATCCATGCTGAGGACTGCGAACTTGCTTACTAGTGTAAACAACGCGCACAGACCGTGCACTCGCGGCTCCAGTATCCAACGATTCGCCGAACACACTCACTGAAATCCATCCCAAACCCTCCACTAACCACCAGATTCTAGCTACTACCCAAAGTGCACAAAAAGAAGCAAAATGGCCTAGTTCCTGGCAGACCTATCATCAGCGGTATAGGCTGCCCCACGGAGCTGATAAGCAGTTTCATGGATGAACATATCAGAGTACATGTCACTAAGATCAAATCATATGTAAAAGACACCACAGATTTCATAAACCAGATTGAAGCCTTTGGCAAAACAAAGCCCGGCACTCTTCTGGTGACCATGGACGTCACATCGCTATACACAAACATCACCAACAACGAGGGACTCAGGGCACTGGCCAGATTCTGCCAAAAACATGGAATACCAGGTGATCTATCAATCAGAGTTCTACTCAACCTCCTAAAACTTGTACTAGAATGCAATAATTTCTAGTTCAATGGTGAGCATTATTTACAGGTAGGAGGCACCACCATGGGAAGGAAAGCTGCGTGCACTTTTGCATGCATTTTCATGGCGGATTTAGAAGAAAAACTCCTACAAGCGGCTTCCCATAAGCCAGCCTTGTACGTCAGATACATAGATTACATATTCATGTTCTGGGAACATGGGAAACCCGCCCTAGATGAATTTGTCACATACATAAATACAGAGCACCATAGCATCAAATTCACAATGGAGTCCTCACAAACACATGTTCCATTCTTTGACACCATGGTCAAATAAACAGAAGAACATGTTATCATCTTCGACCTCTGCACAAAACCAACAGACACCCTCGGCTACCTCCTCTATGACTCAGCACACCCCTCCTCCTGTAAGGATTCGTCCCCATATGGACAATTCCTCAGGTTGAGACGTACCTGTAGTCGCATACCAGATTACGACAAAAATAGTATCATGCTACAAGGATATTTTGAAGCAAGGGGTTACTCTATCAAAATTCTCAACGAATCTAGGCCAAAAGCTAGATCAAAAGACAGACACAGCATCCTACACCCACCACCAAAGACAACCGCCACAAACACGTTCCAGAGACCCATCTTCATCTGCGAGTTCACATGAACTTGCATCTGTCTGAAGAAAACCATCAAGAAATTCTGGCCAATTCTGGAAGCCAGCAGCAAATGCAGAAAAGCCTTCCCAGAACCTCCTCTCTTCAGGTACAGAAAAAACAAGACAATCAAAGACATAATTGTCACTGTCAGGGCTAAACTTCCATCAGATAACGCCCCTGTACAACACAGAAACCCTCTAAAAGGATGAAAAACTAAGAACTGTAACATCTGCCAAAGGATGCAGAAAAACAGATTCTTCTCTAGCTCACATACAGGCCTAACATACAGATCCAAGATCATAGGCAACTGCCAGACGAGGAACATCGTCTACCTACTAACTTGCAACAAATGTAAGAAACCGTATGTAGGAGAAACTCTATGCACCTTCAAAATCAGAATCCAAGAACATCTGAGATTGCTATCAAACCTCCACAGGAATGAACGATACGACACACCCGTATCCCGGCATTTCAATAAACATGGACATTCTAGAACTGACATGCAGTTCAGAATTATCAAGGTACTCTCATCAGACCCATACGATGAAAACTCCACCCCATGGAGAAGACAGAAGGAATGTCATTGGATACACCAGCTCCACACAATGGAGCCTATAGGCATAAACCTAGAAGGATAAGGGACGCCTCTCCACTGGACCAATACGCCCACCACGGGCGGACACGTCAAGTATGTTGTTATTAACCCACCATCAAAATCAAGCCGTAAAAATTCTGTATACCAGTTCTGAAGCGTACGGGCCTAAGGTTTTTCCAACTGAGTTTGGTTGAAATCGGCCACGCAGTTAATGAGTAGCCTTTAAACTGATTTCCCAAAATATTCAGAAAATCCAAAATGGCTGCCAGAAAAATTTACCAATCAAAATTCTATATAGAAGCGCTGAAGCATATCACTTTAGAGTCCTTCCAGTCGAGTTTGCTTGAACTCGTTAAAGCGGTTAATGAGGAGTCGCCTTTTAACTTATTTCTCAAAATTTACAGAAAACCCAAGATGGACGCCGGAAAAATGGACCAATCTGTATATAAGTTCTGAAATCTACCAGCCTAGTATCCTTCCAGCCAAGTCTGGTTGAAATTGCTTAAGTAGTTACTGAGGAGTAGCGTTTTAAAGGATTTCCAGGCATTTTTTGGAAAATTCAAGATAGCGGTCGGAAAGATTTACCAATCAAAATTCTGTATACAAATTCTGAAGCATACCACGTTAGGGTTCTTTCATCCAAGTTTTATTGAAATTGGCCCAGTGCTTATCGAGAAGTAGGCTTTTAAGTGATTTCCAGAAATTTTCAGAAAATCCAAGATGGCTGGCGAAAAAAATTGACCAATCAAAATCTGTATATAAGTTCTGACGCCTACCGCAATAGGGACCTTCCAGCCAAATTAGGTTAAAATCCGCCAAGCGGTTAATGAGTAGCATTTTTAAGCAAAAGTTGACGGATGACTGATGCCGGCTGGCCGGCCGGACGGACGACAGATGGTCGCCATGCCATAAGCTCACGGGCCAGGTGAGCTAAAAACCGGCAAGAATTTAGCTCGGCTGCTCGCTGAGTGAGTTGGTCAAATTTGTGATAGCATCCTATATACGAGCATGGCCTTTAGTCGAGAAATGATGCTAGTTGTTTAAACAATCACATTAATTGTTTCAAATAGTGCTTATATCAGATTCATGTGCAGAATATGTACATGTAGATCTGAGTGTTTAAATATACCTGTGTTTGTGCGCTTCCCTCTTGCCAATACCCCATAGGACACCAACGTATATCATGTATACAGCCCCAGCTGTGTGCCATGCCTAGAGAAAAACTTGGCGGTTCACTGGAAAGAAAACCACAAGATAGTAATATTAGCAATATATACATGAACAAACTTACAATGTATAGACACTGATGTAAAATTAATTTTGTTATTAACCATTCAATGGTCAAGCCTGCTAAACCTGCCTTTGCAGTTGTCTTGAGAAATGTACATTTGTATGCCAAGAAGACAATTTTATAAAATTTTACCATTGGAATGACTGTCATTTCAGTGATAAATTAAAAATAAAAGCTTTCTCTTGCACTGCAAATGAAAATATACTACGCGCAATTTTCAAGTTTCAAAATCTTCATCGGCTTACATGTATATCAACAGCTTACAGGTATGCCAAAAAGGTTACATGTATACCAACAGCTTACATGTATACCAACAGCTTACATGTATATCAACAGCTTACATGTATATCAACAGCTTACATGTATACCAACAGCTTACATCTATACCAACAACTTACATGTATATCAACAGCTTACATGTATCAACAGCTTACATGTATACCAACAGCTTACGTGCGTAGCTACTTTGAAACTTACATTCTGGGAATTCACATTTCAAATCATTTACATTCTGGGAATTCACACTTCAAATCATTTACATTCTCAGAATTAACCCTTCAAATCATTTACATTGTGGGAATTCACACTTCAAATCATTTACATTATGTGAATTCACACTTCAAATCATTTACATTCTGGGAATTCACACTTCAGATCATTTACATTCTGGGAATTCACACTTCAAATCAGTTACATTATGGGAATTCACACTTCAAATCATTTACACTGGTTGAATTCACGCTTCAAAACATTTACATTCTGGGAATTCAAACTTCGAATCATTTCCATTCTGGGAATTCCCACTTAAAAGCATTTACATTCTGGGAATTCACACATCAATTCATTTACATTCTGGGAATTCACACTTCAAATCATTTACATTATGGGAATTCACACTTAAAAGCATTAACATTCTGGGAATTAACACTTCAAATCATTCACATTCTGGGAATTCGTACTTCAAATCATTTACATTCTGAGAATCCACACTTCAAATCATTTACATTCTGGGAATTCACACTTCAAATCGATTCCAACAAATGTAAAATGTGGTCAGAGCGTAGCTAGAAATGAGTAGGGCTTAGCTAAAATGAGTGGGGGCGTAGCTAGAAATGAGCGGGGCTTAGCTAGAAATGAGCGGGCTTAGCTAGAAATGAACAGGGCTAAGCTAGAAATGAGGGGGGTTAGCTAGAAATGAGTGAGGCTAAGCTAGAAATGAGGGGGGTTAGCTAGAAATGAGTGAGGCTAAGCTAGAAATGAGCGGGACTTAGCTAGAAATGAGTGGGGCTTAGCTAGAAATGAGTGGGGCCTAGCTAGAAATGAGCAGGGCTTAGCTAGAAATGAGCAGGGCGTAGCTAGAACTGAGTGGGGCTTAGCTAGAAATGAGTGGGGCTTGGATAGAAATGAGCGGGGCTTAGCTAGAAATGAACCCACTTATTAGCTAAGCAGTCTTTTAACCCTTTAACACTCAACTTAGCCAAAAAACAGCTTCTGCAGTGGTCTTAAGATAGTGTCCAGTTGCAGACCAAGAGGACTACTTTTGAAAATTTACAACTACAACAACTGGCTCGATAACTGAGCCAGTCATAAATTTTCAAATAAAATCGTCTCTTGGTCTGAAAATTGACATTTACAACAACTCTTGGTTAATGTTTTATTTTCTGGGTCCACACCAGGTAAATTCTGGATGGGTTTGTGGAAATGCACACCTCTTTATGCGTTTTGATAGCTTACGTTTCAATTTGCAATGTTGCACATATCCATATCTGTATCAGGCCGGGTCCTGTGAACACTTTCTTGCCTTTAGTCGTCATATCAGGCTGATGGTAGCTAGCAGTGGCCAAATACTGAGCCGTGTCTGTCAAATGGAGCGGCACAGGGCACCAATCTAATGCCCATACAGGTCCACCGGTGAAGAATACAGCATCGCCTGTAAAGTTAGAGGAGATGAAAGGCTGGAGGGAAATAAGATTCAATATAAAATGCATTTTCTGAACAATTCTTTTCCAACCCCAGATTTAATTTATCTCAACAATGATAATTTTTGTCAATGATTTTAAGAAAATGCAGACAACCAGAAAGTTTTTTAATAGCTAGTTGATATGATTTGATTTTATAATTTCTTAATGATATATTTGATCAATAGATTTTAATAACATGGTTCATATTCAGATATAGGATATAATTTCATTTCATAGTTTGCTGCAGATATGATTTTATGATCCCTATATAGTAATTACTGCGGGACCCATCATTTATTATTCTTTTCACGACAAAGTATAGTGAAACTATTGCATGCGTTCTTTGTGTACATGCATGCATGTGTGCATGACTGCGTACATGTTTATATGTTCGGCGCGAGAACTATCCTTGTTGCGATGAACAATCTTCATTTTGGGGTAAACTGTTTCAACTCAGAAGTAAATGTCATTGAAAAGGACGGACGAGTGAAACTCAAAATTATTTGTTCAATTTTAATAATATAATTTTAATCAAAAGATAATTTGATGACATGATTTTAATTTATTGCTTCTTGATGATGCAATGGGCCTTTCCAGTTTATCCATCAATCATGATGTCACAATCAACTATGTGACATTTAGGATGACGTTCTAATCAATGACGTCATGATTAACTAAGATAGGTACGCCACAAACGCATAATTGGCGATGGACTAAACTTTGTTGCACGAATTGTGTCTACCATTTAATAAAGATGCTGTTCAATATTTTGAAACAAATGTGACTGGACGCTGTTGCTGCCATAGGCAGGAACAGCACCCAGTCAAATTAGTTTCTAAATATTCAACAGCTTACTTGCATACATGTAGTTTTCTGAAAATTGATAGTCTATCGATCCAACGCGAGTGAGGTGTGGGTGGAGCTTAGCTATAGATGGGCGGGGCATAGCTACAACTGGAAAGGTCCATTATAATGCTATCATTTCTGTTACATCAAATAGTAATATGGAAAACAAATCATATACACCTGTATATATATATGGTTTTTGCCATGTTCTATTCGATTATACAATTTTATTGCATTACAATCATCTACAAAAGAGCAATGAAACATTTATACATACCATTAGCTGTGACAGACTGAAACAAGCCAAGCCTCACAATTTCTGTGATATCTGAAAATCTGTGGTTGTACTGATGGGCCTGACAGAATGACATACTTTCTTTCACTCTCGGAAGAAACGGCTCAAATTCATCACGTCTGAAATATAAGTCACTGTTGGTAAACATTTAATTGTCAAGACAGTCAGAACTGGCCTCTGCCTTCATGAATATTCATTACAGGCTAAAAGAAGACTCACTGAAATCACTAGCTTCCTGTTATTCCAGTAGGACATTTTAAAAATAGTCTCTTGGTTTGTAAAATTAATGAAAATTCACTAAGCAAAAATCTAAATTTTAAATGGTTAAACATCACGTGTCTGTACGGAGTAATTCTGATGTCATTAATGTGGCCACAATTCTGATACATGTATGTATTTATTATCAAGCGTAAAAAAAAATGAACACAATCAACAAAAATTGTAATGTAAGTCAAAGAATGAAGCGAAAAGATTTAGAAAAAAATATCTTTAACCAGTTAATCGTCCAAAGAATTGACATCTTTGCTTAGTGAACATGTTGAGTGTTGATTTTCAGGCCAAGAGTTTATATTTGAATGTTTACCACTGGAATAATTGGCCCTTCCCTTGGCCTGCAAAAAGACAAGTGCAGAGGCCACTTTTGACCGCCTTGACCACTGAAGGGTTAAAGCTGTACATGTGTAGCATGGATGGATGGAGGATGGCCAGCAAAGGATGATGGTCAGCTACATGTAGGATGGAGGGAATGATCTCTGTCTTATGCTGGTTTCATAATCAAATATCTATGACCATAGCGACCAAGCTGTTCAATAGACAGATGCATGAAATAAAACTGTTCACTGAAATGATTATCATGTCCGCTTAAGTGCTTCATGGCGAATACAACCAAAACAGACTTCTACCGCAGTCTTGAGGAATGGCCACGTGCTGGTCAATAGAAAACTATTTTTGAAATTGTACCATTGAAATCACTGGCTTGAAAACCGAACCAGTCATTCCAGTGCTAAATTTTTAAGAATTCTCTTCCCTTGGTCATTCAATAAACAAATATTTTAATATTCTTGACAAAATTTAGCAATTAAATGGTCAATAAACGACCCTCAGGAAGACCCTAACAATATACCTACATGAGTGCTTTATCACAGCTCCAGATATCATGTGAGGGGAGCAGCTCTGGAAACAGCCTATTCATCAGACATTCTTGCTCGAGTGTGTGCCGCCACTGTTCATTAACCATATCGGTCATTGCTTTATAATTGGAAGCCACAGGATTATTCCGCAATGGGCACAGCTTATATTTGATGTCATCCTCTGAAATGTCTAAGAACATTTGCATTGATTGGTCAAAGATTTTTCTTAGTGAATGTCAATTTGTAATTTAAGAGTTAGAATGAGATGTTATCGAGCCAGGCATTCCATTTGTGAACCATCACATAGGAAAGCATCACGACTTCAAGCCTTTTTCTTCTTTCTCATATCACACATCAAATGTGGCAGGGTTGCAAATATGGATTGCTATGATATGGTATGCTATCATATAGGTCAAGGTATGGTATGGCATGACATCACATAAGACCGGGGAGGACAGGGATAAAGTGAGATGTCTCTGCCATATGAAAGCTATCAGCATTATGCAGAATCACACAGAACATGACTCGCCAATGTACATTAGTTGCCACAGCATGATCCTTAATATATACAGTCATGTAATTGAGGAATCCAGTTTTAGCTATGCAACCCCCTATACATTGTGAAGAATACAAGATTATGGCCATTGTATTCAAGTTTGATTAAACTTCACCAAGCAGTTAATAAGTAGGTCATTTAAGTTTACAGATAAATGCAATGGTCGTCATGGCATAATATCACCTAGGCCTTCTGCGAGCCAAGCCATTATTCAGTCTCTCACCTTCATCATCTTCATCATCATCATCATCTTCAGCATCAATGGTATCCGGTGCAAAGGTTTTATCATTATCATCAGCACGTGACTTTATTTCCTGAACAGAAGTAAAAGTAAAATATTTAAAGTATATTATGTCGCTAATTGAATAGATGAAAATTTCGCCAAGAGAGCCGTTATGTTGAGGCATTCAAATTCTTAATCATCAGATGACATTCAGGTGCGCGCATGTGCGAATGTGTGTGCGTGTGTGCAAGCCTGTGTGCGTAATCGTGTCTCTGTGATTGGTGTGGTCTCTATATATAATGACAAAATCTAGCTCAAATTTTAAAACAACAACTGGCTACACCCTTTAAGCTTTAAATCTGTTCAAGAAAATTTCTATTTTCTCAAAGATACGGTCAATTTGAAGACCAAGAGAATTTTTTTAAAAATTTACTACTGGAATGACTGGCTCGATTATCGCGCAAGTCATTCCAGATGTAAATTTTCAAAAATTGTTTTCGCTTGGTCGGCAAATGGACATTTCTCAAGACCACTTTGATCAGTGTAAGGGTTAAAGGGTTAAACATTGTAACTAAAAATCCATCCATCCATCTGTATCTATGTCTTGACAACCTTATACCTATTGATCTTGAAAAAAAATCTGTAAAAGGTTTTGTAACAAAAATTACATTTCCCAGCGATCGAGGATTTGTAATCTCTCTGATTGCTTTTACATTGTATTTAAAGTGAATCCATGAAGACCTTATATAGCCATTACCGGTATCATATTTTATTTGGGCTAATAACAGGGCTGTTATACAATCAAAAGCCCACACTGCTTTGTGAAACACTAATCACTCTAACAATAGGACTGAATATGGTCAACTAATTATTGCATGTGTTTATCGCTACTATTGCTTACAGTTGTTCTTTGCATAAGAAATACAAATTGGCTCACGGAACAATCACACAACGAAAACATACCTTCTTGTGTTTGATTTTGAGCATGATTGCTTGTACATGTATAAGGTGTAATATGATAATAATATCCTCTCCACTCACAGCACATGTTGAATTATACTTTTACCATTCATTTGAAAATTGAAACTAGATGGACTGCGTCTCACGTGTCACGCCCTTTAGTTTTTCTGCATACCACGCATCATGTGTGGCAGTGAAATAAGGCTTTCTAGAAATAGCATACACCCTTGATGAAACTAAAGTCTACTGACAAATTATAACACTTCTAATTCTTGAAAAGGAGACAAATCTTACAGAAATAAACTAAGTTTAAACCACATAAAAATGAGTAAACAATTTTTCACTTCAGTTATGATGGCGACTGAATGTAATGATGCCATTAGAAATAATCTGTAAAGTTTTATTGACTTCGGATAAGCCCTTGATGAATTAAATGTAGTAATAGTGTCTGTAGTAAAATGATACCACCTCCCGCAACTGGATTTCCATTTAGACAAATGAGCCCCCACCTCCCTCAACTGGATTTCCATTTAGACAAATGAGCCCCCACCGCCCTCTCACTCCCTGGGCATAGGTTGTTGAGACGGGGCCACCACGGATCGGCGAATGGGTGCCAGGGAGGTAGGATCATCCCGACACCACTACTACCAGGGGATGAACGCCCATTTAGAGATGAGCCTCCACAGTGATATACACCATTGATCACCATCAACCACAGGGCCGGCCTCTCCCTCTCTATTCTGTGTAGGCTCAGACAAATACTGTATGTAGTCTCTGCCAGAGCGGGCACCGCCTTGTGATCAACCCCACACACATCTGAACGGCCATTTAGAGACAGGCATCCACAGGGATATACACCACCCACAGGTACTGATCGCCAGCACCACACATAATAGGGTCTGAACGCCCATTTAGAGACAGGCATCCAACGGGATATACACAACCTACAGGTACTGATCGCCAGCACCACACATACTAGGGTCTGAACACACATTTAGAGACAGGCATCCACAGGGATATACACCACCCACAGGTACTGATCGCCACACATAATAGGGTCTGAACACCCCTTTAGAGACAGGCATCCACAGGGATATACACCACCCACAGGTACTGATCGCCACATATAATAGGGTCTGAATGCCCATTTAGAGCCAGCCATCCACAGGGATATACACCACCCACGGGTACTGATCGCCACCCATAATAGGGTCTGAACGCCCATTTCGAGACAGGCATCCACAGGGATATACACCCCCCACAGGTACTGATCGCCAGCACCATACATAATAGGTCTGAACTCCCAGACAGGCATCCACAGGGATATACACAAACCACAGGTACTGATTGCCACACATAATAGGGTCTGAACGCCCATTTAGAGACAGGCATCCACAGGGATATACACCACCCACAGGTACTGATTGCCAGCACCACACATAATAGATCTGAATGCCCAGACAGGCATCCACAGGTACTGATCGCCACACATAATAGGGTCTGAACGCCCATTTAGAGACAGGCATCCAAAGGGATATAGACCACGAGTACTGTTGCACAGATTCGCGCTATTGCAAAGCAATTCGGCCTTAGAGGCTACTCTAAGGCCAAGAAAGCCGACCTGCTCCAGATGATCGGACAGGTCCATGCCGAGGAGTGGCAGAAGCGACTCTCCCGAGCAATGAATACGGGAAGGTTTCAGGCACTTACCGAGGATCCTTGGAATCCCCACAAGAAAGCGCAGCGGATACGTGAGCATCGTCAGTTGGATGAGGTGACTGCTAGCTTGCGAGACATGTGTCTCTGGAGATGTCTAGCAGTCCACCGAGGAGCGAGAACTGATAGAAGTACAGCTCCTGCACGAGAGCTTGCCACACAGTTCTACGGCAAGACAGTACCTGATGTCCGCAAGACCTCGCTGGATCAGCTGGACAAGGTAGAGTTCTTCGCCAAGATCGGGATTCGCATGTATGAACCAACCGAAGAGGGCACCTGGCATATAATCAGGCAAGCGGCTCACTACCGTGACACCATGACCCTCAGAGTGTGGGACCACCATGCCTTCTACATCCAAGCTGGCACATACACTAGTCTGTAGTCACTGTCAGCAGAGGTTTACACAAGCATACAGTCTTCAACACCACGCTGATCACTGTCAAGGCGGCAAAATAAAAATCGTGTGTCATGGCGAGAAGGTTGAGGCGCCACAGTCTGTGTATGAGAAAGCCTTCTACCCGCCCCAACCATCCAGTTCAGCGGCTACTCGTTGGATCGAGTATGAGTCGAGAAACAGAGGCGTACACATACACCATGTAGAGTGTGGGCACGGTGGCGAGAGTTGGATTGAGGGCGCTCCCATAGATGCTTATGATCTGACCACCAACACCGTTTACCAGTTCCATGGCTGTCACTGGCACGGGTGTCCACAACACCAGCGAGGTGAGGATGCCGAACAAAGATACCGCAAGACAGTCCTGAGAGAGGAGACGCTGAGAGCCTCTGGATGCACGCTTGTGGTACAGTGGGAGTGCTGTATAAAATGCTACCCAAGCGTCCCTAAACGAGTTCGGACTGTCCCATTCCCAGACTTTATAGTTTACGACTTCGAAGCACTCCTGGATGGTATCAAGACTCATCCTACGGAGACGCTCACGATTGAGAGTACTCACATACCTATCTCTGTGTTAGTTGGCTGCTCCATAGAGGGCACCTCTGCAATCCTGACGCCAAAGAACTGATCAGAGAGTTCATGCTGGTGATCCAACGGCGAACATCTCTAATTCGGACAAGGGTTAGAGCACAGTACATACCGACAGACATGGACAAGATCCCAAAGTGACAGCCGCGACTGATCAACGAGTGGTGTGACCAAGTGCCTGTACTAGGGTTCAACTCTGGGCGGTATGACCTGAACCTCATCAAGAAGTACTTTGTCGATGAGCTGACGACAGTACAGGTACAGTAAAAGTCACCAAGAAGGCTAGTCAGACCATGTTCCTCATAACACCTGAGCTACGGTTTCTTGATGTGCTGAACTACCTCAGCCCAGGAGTCTCGTATGAGGTATGGGTCAAAGCTTATGGGTGTACACAGCAGAAGAGCTGGCTCCCATATGAATGGTTTGACACCCATGAGAAGCTCAACTATCCAGGGCTTCCTGACTACTCAGCATGGACATCTAAGCTCAAGGGTGGCTACCTCTTGACGCGAACAGAGTGGGAACAGTGTAACCAGACATTCAGCGAGCATGGAATGTGGACATTCGCCAACTGGCTGCGATACTACAACAACCTGGACGTCAGTCCATTCATCGAAGCCCTAGAGCGGATGCGGGAGTTCTACACAGAACGAGAAATAGACATCCTCAAAGACGCAGTGTCTCTCCCGGGTGTGTCACTGCAGTACCTCCTAAGTTCAATGGCTTAGCACATGCCGGATGTCACCGGACAAGGAAGCCCACCAGATGCTGAAGGGTGCTGTTGATGGCGGTCCCAGCATCGTGTTCACCAGATACCACGAGGCCGGTGTGACTCGAATCCGCCAGAGTGAGTGTGTCTGCCAACGTCTACTCGGCTACGACACAAATGCTCTGTACCTGTCAACGATAGCCAAAGAGATGCCATGTGGTAAGGAGAAAGTGTGCCATTGGTCCGGTGCCAGTGGGGTAGCTAGCTTTAAGGAGGCTCTCCTAGCAGACAGCTGGTTTGGGTTTGCTGAGGTGGATATAGAGGTCCCCAAGGCTCTGTGGGCAAAGTTCGAGGAAATGCCTCCTCTCTTCTATAACCGCGAGATCCTGGTAGAGGCAATCTTGTCTGAGATGCTGGCATATCTAGGGCGAACAGGGAGGAAGCGACCCACCACCCAGAAGCTGGTCGGTGCCCTCTCTGGCAAGAAGTGGCTGCTGTATGCCCCGACCCTCAAGTGGTATATAACCCATGGCCTGGAGATTACTGCTGTATACCGCACCATAGACTATGAGGCCAAGCGCCCATTCGAGTGGTTCGTGGAGAATGTTATGGAGGCCCACCGCTCAGGAGATGTAGATAATAGCAAAGCACTCTTGGCAGATCTCTTCAAACTCCTCAGCAACAGTGTCTACGGGAAGCTCATCAAGGCCCTAGAACGCCATAGCAATACCAGCTTCACGAAGGATGAACGCGTGGTAGACAAGGCCCTGCATAGTGCATGGTTCGAAGATCTCGAGATCGGTGAGTCATATGAGCTCCAGAGTCACAAGCCGAAAATCACTATTCGAAGGCCCTTATAGGTGGGGATAGCCGTTTATAAGCTCGCGAAGCTGCGAATGCCGGAGATCTACTACGACTTCCTCGATCGCTACATAGCTCGTGACAGCTTTGAGTACCTGCAGACGGACACTGATTCCGCGTATATCGCTATAGTAGGCTCCAACCTCGACGACGTCATTCGCCCTGAGTACCAGGCTCATAAGCGGGACTGGCTAGCTTGGGACAAATGGTCTGGACGGACTCCGGGACTGTTCAAGCTTGAGTTCGAAGGCTCTTGTGGCATCGCTCTCTGCTCCAAATGCTACTACGTGGAGAGCGCAGCTGCAAGTAAGTCCTCGGCTAAGGGAATGTCAAAGCGGCAGAATGAGGTCCCTTGGCAGCGGTTCTACAGCGCCCTACATGGCGGGGTGGACAGCGCTAAAAACCGAGGCCTACGCATACGCAACCAGGGTATGGTGACATATGCGCAGGAAAAACTCGGACTCTGCTTACTATGATAAGCGCCATGTGCTGCCAGATGGGGTCCATACCGAGCCCATCGAGCGACATATCCCTCATGAATAGATAGCGGTGGGCTTGAGCACTCCGGATGGGGGCAGCTGTCTATCTGTAGGGACTAGCCGAAGCTTCTCTTGCACAAACGGTCACCTGGGACCGCTAGCCAGGTAGTACAATGTAGGCTGGCCATCCGCCTCCACATACCTGTCATGCCTGTGAACATCTATCGACCAGTTAGGGTATGTTGCACGCTGTCGACCACCTTCCAGCTCACCAGGCTCATACAGGTACCGAACCAGGGCATTAGGTGGTAGGCACTCCTCTCCCTTGTTCGCTTCTGCGGATGGTGGGGCAACAGAGGATCGTTGGATAGCCTCTACTGGCTTCTTACCCGTTAACTGAGTAACCTCAGTATTGGATCTCTCTACCACCGTGGGCAAGTTTCACCCACACCCTGGAGCGATCACCAGGACACTCCATCTCCTGAGCATACTGATGTGGGAACAGTCTTTCTGCCAGAGTCCGGTTCCAGCGCTCGACGATTGCCTGGTCACGGTGGTGACCAACTTCACCTCGTCTTATCGCCACACCGTGTTTCCGCATGAGGGCTGCTGTCTCGCCCCTTAACTCCTTACCCTCATCCACCTGTAACAATTCTAGCCACTGGAGGGGCTTTCCCGATCATCATAGAAACTGCTGAATGCTTGAGCCACCTGCCCTGCGGACTTATCTGTAAGCGGTACAGCAGCCTTGTACCTACTGGCGACATCGACGATGGTGAGGGCGTACTTGTAGGCCTTACATGTTCCTGAACGGCAGACTCTGTCATGTGGAACGAATAGAACATCTGCCTGGTGAACTCTGTTCGGAACAGTTTCATCGAAATGTGCACGCCTGATGTGCCGTGGACGAGGTCTGTATATCTGCCACATCACCTGGCGGCTGAGCCACTGGCTAACTGTCTCCAATGTGAAGTTGTGGCCCTTGCGACCTGCAGCCTCGAGTAGTTGAGGGGGCTCACGGTAATATTCATCAGGCTGATAGTAGAGTTCCTCAAGAAAGACGGTTGATAAACTCCCGGATTTCATCACTGACGTCCACTCCCGTCTTGTCATGCACAGTCTGGGTGAACTCTAAACAGACGAACTTACGGCAGTCATTCATTCGACCATCACTGAAGACCTCCTCAAACACCTCCGTACACTGGCGTCTAATCTCTGCTGGATCCTCACTGAACAGTAGTTTATCGACCAACCCTCGGAAGTTAAGGGACTTGACCAGGTCGTACAGAGACGCCATCCTTATATAGTATGGCTTAAATGTTCGGCGGCCCAGATGGCCGCGAGCGCCATGGCAACATATGGTAGCCAAGGGCCTGCGACTCTGAAGCATGTACCTATGCCTAAGGCGATGGCTGGAATGGCTTCAGAAATCTTCTCCACACCATGGAGAGCATTGTTGGCGATCTTGCGGACCGTCTTGCCAGCCTTCGTTGTGAACAGAGCGATCAGAGCCCCAACTGCTGCCAGCGGACCGATAGAACCTTTTATGTAAGTGCGATAGATTCCTTTCGCTCTGTGTACTAGCTTGCGGGATTCAGGCTCTACATCATCATACTCACCTGTGGTCTCCGCTACATAGTAGTCGTCTGCATCATAATTATCCTCCTCATCATAGTCCTCCTCATAGTCCTCATCATCTATATCCTCGACTGGATCAGCCTCTGGTTCATACATCGCTCTTGGGATCAGTTGCTGGGGCAGCTATATAGTAGCTTTAAAATGTAGTCTATAGCATGGCCTCTGCAATTTTGAATGCGGGCGTGTTTGCCTTAGCGAACTGGGGACTCAGCTTCGCAGACAAGAAGGCGGCAGAGGTCGAGCGTGAGCGTCATAACCAGGCAATGGAGAAGCTGTCTAAGGAGAAGTTTGAGTACAGTAAAGCACTCGAGCATATGCGCCAGAGGGAGGCACGTCGATGACAACTCCGAGCTCAGGCCAACCAGAGCCTCAAAGAGGCAGATGAGAGTCTCGATGAGTACTACGAGGCTGTAAATATATCTGAGCCAACGCTCAACTATGAAGCATTGACAGGTCAGAAGACAGCAGAGCTTATAGTAGTGGTGGCAGCTGCAGCTGTGACAACAGAAGTCATGCTCACGCACGCTCAAGCTGAATACCTGATGTGTTCGACACGCATACCTTAGCATAGCCAAAGTAAAGTACCATCACACCTAATAAGTGAGTCCCAGCTATGAGGTTTCCGATGTTGAAGCTGAGCCGGTTGCCATGATTAGGTGGGATGTCCCTGCCCCCGAGGTGGTGATGTCCCTCGAGTGCCGACTCGAGGTCGTCGCTTCCACTGGTTAGTCGCAGAGGCGCATATGACTTAGTTCTCTGTCTGTAGAGTTGGCAATCAGCCAGCTTACGTACCTCACCAAGAACATTGGTACCAGCAACCACAAGCTTGAAGTCGTCTAGCGTATCTGCTAGCCGACTCCTCCCTTCTGAACCAGGACCACAACAGCGACACAGTCCGATACACCACGATGTAATTTCAGCTCTACCCGCTGATTAGCTGTGGCTTGGACCTGCTGGTGTTCTCGTTCCACATGCACAATCCGCGGTTTGGAACCCGTTTGCTTCAGCTCCTGGTCATTCTCGTCATCCCAGACATGAGGAACAGGCTATCCTGCATGACAGCCGGATTCATGTGTGTGTTCTCGAGGAGGGTTAAGAGTGGAACTGTCACGGGCATCTCCACACCTACCTGTAGTTCGAATTCCGTGAACCCATCATTGCACCCCACAGCGTAGTACCCCTTTCCCTTCGCATAAAGGTTGATCCACGAGCCAGCGGACCTAGGACTCAGTACTCATCGTTCACATAGGTGGTGTCCACGGTGCTGTTGCTCTGCACGATTTCCCACCTGTTCAGAAGCTGCGGGAGCTCTACCGTCCATTCTGTTGTGCTCTGAAGCTTGAACTCGAGTGTCATGCTCTTGATCTCGTGGATCTGTGCTGAGATTGCAAAGTCAATGTATTTCCCAGCAGTGGACAACGGGTTCTCATCGTGTATACTGGTTCGAATGACCGTCAGGCACTCCTTCCGAGGATCAGTGCGGTGCGATGTCGCAGGTTCAATGGCCCCATCTGGATGTTGCACATACTGCAGCATATTTAAGGTCTGGGTATATAGAGGTTTTAAACGGTCTGAAAGAGGATGAAGACAGTTATCTTTGTGTGCCGGATGCACCTGGTGATGCTGCTGAGGTAGATGACTGTCTTCTGGTCCATTGCAGGGTCATCGATAACTAGAACAAGTGGTTCTGTCAGTCGGGCTGCCAGCAGCTTCTCCATCAGTGCATGCAGGTTCTGCGTCTTGGTGATTGGGCCATTGTACCATTGATCATTACTTTCAACTGCCTCAGCAGCGGAGTCAGACATCAGAAGGATGTATTGAGAGTGTAGATGTTCGGCCAGGAGAGCCTGCAGCAAGATGTTTTTCCCCGTGTCCTGATGGGGCAATGATCAGCACCACCTGGCCAGCATCGGCCGGCCTACTGGCGAATGGTACAGACATGCGTGCGGAGGATGGTTAGCACTTGGTCAGCGGTAGCCTCGTCTATATCTGGGAGACTAAATGGCAGTACTTCCTGCACCAGCTCTTTCCCCTGCAGAGCGGGGAATCCTGCACCTCTGGCGGATACGAAGGATGCGATGGAGAGGTCAAGCATGAAATCATAGCAGCAGATGAGAAGATAGCGTAGAGGGCCTGTGTCAGCACCCACAGTGTCTAGTGCATCCAGTATCTGTATGATACATGCACGGGAAGCCATGACTATCCTGTGGTATTAAAAGGCAAACCAAAGAACCATGACTTCTTCACCTCTGGTAGCCGGAGGCTGGCGGTAGCACCTGCACCTGTTTGGCTGTCGACAGTGCTCAGGCCGAGGGTGCCTATCTTGAGATTCTCTCCATCCTGTTGGAATGAGCTCCGTGGTTTCAGGAGATCCTTAACCAGGTCCTGTGCAAAGAACTCAGCCATAACCTCGGTGGCTCCAGCCTCGTCGACTCCGAGCATATCCGAGCATCGTCGCCGTCCCCTTTATGCCCATCCCCTTGTATAAAGTCTTGGCCTTGTTAATGGCCGATTGTCCTACCGTCTCAGTGTTCCCGATGAGATCACGGGCTAGGATGGTACCTCGGATCTCCTGTGGGTCTCCCTTCTCATCGAAGTCTAGGAAGGAGAGAGGGGCAACAGTGTCCTCTGAACCGAGGCGTGCCTCGCCCAAGTGAGCAAGATCGCCTAGCTCTTTGCGTTCTAGGTCTGTGAGTGACAGAGTCATAGGCTCTTTGCGTTCTAGGTCTGTGAGTGACAGAGTCATAGTCATATACACACCGCTTAACCCTACTCGTCATACCCCCAGTGAAATAGTGGGGCATAGGAGGACCACGCAGTCGGCCAAGGGAATAGGTAGCCATGCTCAGAGTACTGGCCCTCTCTGCAGGGGCACGCCTTGTGGGCAGTCCACCATTCCCGGGCATTGGCGATCCTCTGTCCGCGTGCTCGACTATGGGCTACACACCACCCTCCGGCAGACCATGCCTAATATGCTGCAGGGGTCTCGTGATCCATATCTTACTATTTAGAGGGGTTAAACGTAGGCGACGATGATCTCAGCCATTGCACTCATTGCTAGCCCTAGAACCACAGCCTCCATTAGTGTAACACGTTTACCCATGATCTTGGCGGCAACAGTGTAAGAGGCACCACTGAGGGCGATCTTTGGGATGGGGGTGAGTTATTCCGAGACAGTGCCCAGCCACCCCACTCACCACTGTAGCGAGGACAGCCGCAGTGGCGGCAGGAAGAAATCCATTTCTCCCTGTCATCTTCACCATGGCCACATTCGCCGCCATGTTACTGGCGACATGGACTGCCAGAGGTTTTGCTTTGGTCAGTAACTTCTGTGTCTTGGTTCGCAGCAGGTTCTCCACCTTCTGAAGACTCGCCTGACTCTCGGGCAGTTGCTTCACGATCTGTACCATTGATGTCATTGTTTAAGCACTGAGTATACAACGCGGTTAAACGTCTGCGGCCCTTGTGGAGAGAGCTAATAAGATCTTCCCAGTCTGCGTCTGCCAGGTGCCCGGGTTGGTACTCAGGAATATTCATCTCTCTATTGCGACATCTTAACCATGTCCGGGCTCACGCCATGCGAGAAGTACTATGATGTCTTCCGGAGGGAGTTGAAGGACTACAAGAAGAAGACACCAGATGAGCTCGCTCAGCTCTCCGGTGCTGAGCTGACAGAGGAGCTGATAGTTGTGAAGCTCTATCTAGGATTTGGTAAGGGACAGATCTGCTTCCTCGAATACCTTATCATTGGCGGGAGTATCATCGAGCAGCTCCTGCGAGCTAAAGGTTTCTACAAGGATTGGGAGTATCTGTCAGATGTGTTCCAGCAGTTGCAGACCGCCATGGCCTCACCGGACTCAGAGCTGAACAAGGCTCTGCGATACTACAAGCTGGAAAAAGGATGCGCTGCCGAACCCTCCTGCCCTTGAATGTGCATGTTGGTAGCGGGTATAGGGGCTGTATGACATGCCAAACCGGTTCAGTGTCTCACCATGGTTCCCACTGCTACTGTAGAGAGTCAGGATAGTCTTATAGCTGATTTGCTAGCGGCGGAGTAGGCCGATCCCGAGCGCCATGATAGCTAGGCCTGACAACACTCATAGAGCTACCACGGGAAGCGGTGTCGTGTCGACTGGCTGCAGTGGCGGGATGCCTGGAGCTGCCGTGTCAACTGGCTGCAGTATTAGGGTCGGAATGACTGTATGGCCCATACAACATGTACTACGCGTAGGGGCGTTGATGTCAGTGTTGAAGCCGAAGTGGACGCCGGAGGAACTCCCCTCGACCATCATGTTGTTATAGCCCCTGACTTGGAGGTCCTCGATGTTCACGATCATGTTGCTCGGAATCAACTGTAGGTGTGGTGAAATAGCAGTCAAGTTTGCGACGGGACTTCTGCAACCCCTGCTGGAACTTAGCAATAAGACTACTGGGATCTGCCACGATGATCATATCCTCAACGAGACTGATGAACATGGCCTGGACCTCTGCTCCGCTGACACCATCTATGGAATGCCGCAGCTGGGTCTGTGCTGTAAGAAGGCAGTAGCAGTGCTTCCAGGGACTGGTTGATCCGAACGATCCCTGCTGGTGTGAGGCCTGAGGTGGTGTGTGGGAGAAAGTACTTCCACACATCTGGATAGTCCTGCCGCAAGCCAGTGATGTGCATATTTTGCACCAGCGCCCCAGGGTCGGAGTCTGGATCGAACGAGAATGTCGGTCTTCTCACGGCCTACTCGTCGGGGTGTTCGATAGGGGAATCCTGAGTAGTCACGTCTTGGGTCACCGTATATAAACCCTAGACCGCTGTTGTCGCCACCATGCCACCGATAGTCTGGGTGAGCGCTGAACTCTCTCTCTCTAGTCTGCTGGCCGCTGAGACGCTATGACTGTTGAGCTGTGGGTCGAAGGCGTTTGTATCAGGGAGGCTTGCATCCAGCTCATGGAGGATTCGTCACACCGTGAAGTACATTTTTGTACACGTGGAATCTGAGACAGCTGGCGATGAGCACAGCTTCAGGAGTACCAGAATAGGAGTGAAGCAGGGTGGAACTTACTCCACATCCTGCCGTGGCACACCACACGGCAAAGTTCAGCTGCTGATTCCAGTATGAGAGGCTTGGAACAGCCATCCAAGTATGAGCTTGCTTCGCATCCTTGATGGTGATGGGGCGGTTGGTCAGCGGTCGTGGGTTGACGGAGCTCGTTCGAGACCGTCCATCCACTGTGATGGAGATCGGTGTTAGCTCTGGTATATCATCCAGTAGACCTCTCAGGCCAGTCAAGGGAGTACCCAGGAGGGGCGGTTGGCTCCGGATGACTGACGTGAGGTTCAATGGGAAGGCCATCTATACTGGTGTTCTTAAAGCTACCGTACAGGCAGCACACTATTTGTAGTCGTCTCGACTCCAGAGACCAGCGAGGCGACCTCGCCGTAACATCTCGTTTTTTAACTCCTCCATATCAACCCACCCGCTGGAGCCTTTGAGGTATTGCTGTCGCACTTTAGGTTTCTTCGTGCGGTACAGGGCTTGGCCCATCAATATATGGTGGTACTCTTCATCGGTGACCTGGCCATCCTAGAGAGCTTTGCTGACAGACTCGTCAATAGTCCGTAGCATACTCCGTGCCAGTGCCACATACTTAACATGCCTCTCCAGCCTCCTTGTGATCTGCCGCTGCCCCACCCCCAAGCTAGTGTCACGCCACCCAGCGGGATGGCGACGATGGCCCACCTTTCACCCTAGCACTGGCTCCAATCACACCCGCAGCAGTGGCTGTATGCGCGAGGATGTTGTAGGCTGTCTTATATCGCCTGCACGTTCTGCTATACTTTTCTGCCTCATGGACGAGATTCTGCCTGATGGTATCTATCTGCTGGAGTCGCCAGCCGTGGATGGTACCGCCCTCATCAGCCGTCAGGGAGGGGTATATTTCTGGTTGCTTCCGCCACTCTGATTTTGCCATAGTATATCTGGAGGCTTAAACGGCATCACCTGCAGAATCTGCTCATGAGTCATAGAACGGTTCATTTTGGAGAGCCTGGCGAACTGTGCCAGCTTGCTGGTGTCGAGACAGATGTCTCTTCGACAGGGATCATCCAACACTATGTCGGGTGCCAGTAGCTTTCCGAGACGTGACATCTGGAACTTCACCTTATGACCAAGATAGTAGGTCCGCCGCTGGATGGCTTTCTTGTTCTTACACTTCTGCGCCATTTCGTCTTCCCACTGTATGACAACTGGCTCATCCTCATCCGCGGTCACCGCTACATCTGGATCATCGTCGTATGTGAAGACATCGTCCCGCTTACTCTCCTCCAGGAGGGCCTGCTAGTATCGGGAACCTTCACTGTTCCTTCGCCTCCTTGCAATGCTAGCAGCCTGTTGATACCACCTCTCCCGCTGTAGTCGCTCTCCTTCTTGTTGACAGATCTGTTGCTGTGCAGGGGTCATGAAGGGGCAACCCTGTAGCAGGCTCACTGTTCCTTCGCCTCCTTGAAATGCTCGTGTTCTGTTGATACCAGCGCTCCCACTGTAGTCACTCTCCTTCTTGTTGACAGATCTGTTGCTGTGCGAGCATCTGTGCAGGGGTCAGGAAGGGGCAACCCTGTAGCTTCATCATCTCGGCAAAGGTCTGATATTCCTGTGATATCATGTCAGCTCAATGAGTAATAAGAGGATAAACTCTAAATGGGCATCCGATACCCCTTCTGTGCTGGCATATATGTTAATGGAGGGGCTGTCAAACAAGTGATTTACATGTGTGAACAGGCTAGGACTGATAGCTTTCCATAGGTTGCTGTTGGCACCTGGGAGATACTCTATCATGTCCCGGCCGACTTCTACCAGTGAGCCGCTGTGTGCACTGCCCGGAGATTGATGTAGCACATCGGCGTGTATGTATGTTGTGCCCTGCTGGGGCACCTCGATGAGAGCAGAAGTCGGACAATCGGCATGGTTATATGTCCTGTTTAAACCCATCCTATAGCATGCTATGGAACCCATATTTGCTCACTCGACTCGTCGTGCTCACCTGGCAGATGTGTACGCAGTTGATGCTGCCAAGGTAGAAGAGAGCGATGGCAAGTCATTCGCCCTACAGTATGAAGCAAACTCAAAGGCATTCTCCCTCCACCCCATTGGGGGTGATGGGGTGGAGCTGCTCACAGACCTCAAGGATGTGTCGAAGGAGCGCCTGGGGCGCAACATAGATGGCCACAAAATCGTGTTTCGGTACGATTTCCCGAAGAGGAAGTACATCCTCGAGCCGTTGATTGAGCTCTCAGATACAGAGGTGGCAGACATCAACACCCTAAATAACGACCTCAGCTTTCATCTGGTCAAACCCTATTTGAGCGGTGCCCCGCCGATGGCCCATGATGGCCTGCTATTGACCCTGGCAAAAAACCTGCAGTTCATACTTGAGAAGAATGAAGTGTGGTACCGCGCTGGACCTGCGAGTAACTGGCAAACATGGTTGCCCCTATATCTGCCTCCCGCAGTCATTGACATAGCGGTTACTCCCCTCTCCACTGTTGTGAAAAAGGATGGGACAGTTCGAAAGCTCTACAATCGGGGATCATCCTTCCTCACCTACATAGGTGAAGGTGTCTCCCTGACGAGGGTGGGTCCCCGGATCGGGGTTACAGGTGGAAAGCTCCAGCTGCGTCGTCCATTCGATGGACCAGAAGAAGCTGTTAACCTCCAGGAGGGCACCCTACGGGTAGATGGTGTGTCACATGTCTCCAAAGTCAAGGGTGCTGTTAAACTGCTTCAGCGAGTCAGACTCACTATCCCGCAAATGACTCATAGTCCTAGAGCTACGTTTCTTAGCCGGCGGCAGAGTGAAGCATCTTGCCCCTGATGGGATGAAGATCACTATCGATCCAGATGGAACAGGGCTCGATCTGGCACAGATATTTCTCGAGGGGTTCACTCTGTTCAATTTAACTCTTCATATATAGCCATGATTCTCATCATACTGCTGGTGCTGGCGTCTACAGCAATGGCACAGGGCGCTGAGACTGCCTTGATATTGGATGCCAAGTGGGCCCACTTCCGGGATGACCCCCAGTACAATCCTTGGGTCGACCCCTTGCGGAGAAACATCTACGACCGCTTTCACCCACGTGAAGAGATCGAGTCTGTCAGCCACTTCTATGGGGTGGAGAGGGTAGGCCGTGGTTGTCTGCTGGAGACCCCTGCTTAGCACCAGATTCTCTGCGTAACATGTAAACATGCCAGAGTCTGCCGTGGCTCACATGCAAATCACTTTAGCCTCCTCCCAGGTGAGCATTGTCAAGGTAGATGGAAGCCCCTATGGGTGGTCCCATCATGCCGATGCGACTCTGGCAGAGACTACGTGTTTGTCTGAGCCTACACAGAATAGAGAGGCTGGCCCTGTGGTTGATGGCGATCAGTGATGTATATCACTGCGGAGGCTTGTCTCTAAATGGGCGTTCATCCCCTGGTAGTAGTAGTGTCAGGATGATCCTACCTCCCTGGCAGCCGTTCGGCGATCCATAGTGGCCCCCGTCTCAACAACCTATGCCCCAGGGATTGAGAGGGCATTGGGGGCTCATTTGTCTAAATGGAAATCCAGTTGAGGGAGGTGGGGGCTCTTTTGTCTAAATGAAAATCCAGTTGAGGGAGGTGGTTTCATTTTACTACGGACACTACTATTAATGTCCATTAAAATTTTTGAACATTTACCTAATTCTTGGTGCAAAATAATCTATGATCCAACCCCGTAGGAATCTGGCAAAATCTTTAACATTATTTCATTTATATGATGGAAACTTGAAGCAATGATGGCATAGATAAAATCTGTAAAGTTTTCTTAAGATCGTTAAGTCCTTGATGAATTAAATGTCCATTGAAAGACTTTAACATTTATCTAATTTTTGGTACAAAATAAGCTTTGTCAGAACACCGTAAAAATATGGCCAAAAAATTGAAAATCATTTCATTTATATGAAGCAATAATGGTATAGATCTAATCTGTAGTTTTATTATGATCGAATAAGCCCTTCTTTACTTAAATGTACATTGAAAACCTTTAACGTTTACCTGCACACCACATGTCGAGAGTCGAACCATCCTATGCTTCAGATAAATGGCATAGAACTCGACAAAAATGGTGTAGTCTTGTGAAAGATGTTTAAAAAATACATATACATGTATCTCTATGTTGTAGTCTTATTATATAAAATTCCCTCTCCCAAAGTAAATTCATTTTTTTATTATATCATTTATTAATTAGACAAACCTAGATACCAGTGCTGTAACAGCTCTAATGAACTGTTTATTCATCTACATACATGTAGCATTTCCCCTCAAAACATGGACACCCGTGTGCACATGTATGAGGTTTTATTGATGATAATCATACTCACCTTTGAATCGGTATCAAGTAAAATCTGTGTCATATCGTGTACTTTCTCCAAGGCTCTGAAAGGAAAAATGAGCACTTTGCATAACAAAAAAATGGATTTGAGAGATATGTGTAAACAAATGCATGATACAATTTACACATTTGCTTGCACATATTGAACATGACAAATATACATACATGATGCTTTATACAATATCAACAACAACAACACACCGATAACAAGCTTTAGTGTAAGTCAACATACTCATGCAAAACATATAAGAACTATAAAATTAATGTGAGTAGATAATTTTACTCACGGACCTCACTTACATTTTGTAACCCTTTAACCCACGAATTTATACAAGAAAATTTCAATTTTCTCATAGAAAATGTCTATTTGCAGACCAAAAGAAGACTATTTTGGAAAATTTACTACTGGAATGTTTTAAAAAATAGTCTTCTCCTTGGTCTGCAAATGGACATTTCCCAAGACCACTACAGAAGCAATTTTTGGTTGCTATGAGTGTTAAAGGGTTAAACAGGATTCCAAATGACGTTCTTTTTCTGTCTCTCCATCATGTCCATGTTCCAAACTTTAACTGATTCAAACTGATTATGTCTAGGCAGGTTCAGCTTACATGTATGTTTGTCTATGTGACGAACATGCTTACTGTATTCATTCTGCATGCTATCGGTGAATTTTCAGCTTGTTTCTGTTGCATCAGGCATGAGACAGACCATGCCAGAAAAGGGAGGAACATGTCAGAGAAAAGGATGAGTATACCCACCATTAAAAAAAAAAATATCAGGTTTGGGCCTTTCCGACAGAAATAGCAACTTTTTATTTTTCACAAATTTTCAAAAAAGGAGGAAATCATCCAAAAGGAGGAAGAATCTCATCCCTGGTGAATACAAAATCTGCTTTTAGAACAAAATCATGACACTGCATTCATCCAATAATGTATCTATTGAAAATAGATAGTGTAGGTTCGAGATTTGGCATGGACAAGAAACTGTCGAACTGTCGCTTGTCAGCCATGTCCACGGAGATAATTGAGCCAGTCCTTCCAATGGGTTTTTTCCAAAAAAATCTCTTGGCATGCAATTGGACATTGACTAAGCAAGTGTTACTTCTCTTTACCAATCCTGACCATTAACATCATACATATGATACATTCCTCTTGTCCCTCAATCACTTAATGACCATCCTCTGAATCGAGTTAATAATTTGCTCTTGAAACATTGGTGCCAAAAGGCAGGTCAAGCATTATAACAAACGGTAGACATAAATATATAGAAATCTATAGTACTGTAAATGTACTGACTTTTCAGCCGCCGGTCTACGTCCTCTGCAACTGACTTCTTCCACTGTTAAGTGTTTCTGCGCATGCTGCGAGCGATACATGCATTTCACTGACTTATTGCACTCTGCGCATATAAACTGATCATTCTGAAACAGACACATGACAGAGCAATTTAAAAGAAACCCATTTATGACAAAGATTTAAAAAAAGATTTGACATTTTAGACAATTACAGGGACACAGATCAAATATATCTGTTTTTCTATTGACTTGCAAATGGAAATTTCTCAAGGCCACTGCAGAGACTGCTTTTGGCCGGCCTGGCCAGTAGAACCTTAATACATTTACAATACTGTTTAATTTATAAATAGTAGATTAATTTTAGCAGCTAACAATGGACAATTACATGCACCAGACATATACATTGACACAATTAATTGCATGTAACCTCCCTAGAATAGATGCACTAAGTTTACAGCTTTCATGAGCATCATTTCGCCTTCCTTTGTGCAAACTTGCAGTCACATCACACTGTGGTCAATGACATAAGTAGGCTATGTGATCAATTTCAAAAGAAAACATCAGGTCTGTACCATGTAATGTACACATTAACATGGTTTAAAAGAAAGCTGAGTTACATGCGTACATATCATTCTGGTATGTCGAGTGCTTCGTATTAGGGTAGTGTAGATCTACATGTATTAGGGGGGGGGGGGGGGGGGGGGGGGGGGGGGGGGCAAGGCAGGCAAACAGCCAGAGCGGTGTGCTGAGGCATTTGACATTGTGTCAATGTATTGGCATATTTCAGTGTGATAAAGTACTGGGACGCAAAAATCTCAATCTGCATGTATTTGCCAAGATATGTTGGTGTAAACTAAAATTTGTGGTAAAATAAGTTGAAAATAATGTAATAATGCATGCTATAAAGTCATGCCAGTTTTTAATTTTAAAATCTAATGGCTAACCATGGTGTACCTGCACATTGCGATACACACGTGCCGATACGATACACATATCGCCAAGCTTTAGTATCACGATACACGATATGTATTGCGTATTGTGACATGTAAGATGACATTATAATCAATTACAGCATGAATGACTTGATTTAATCCGTCTTAAACGCTTAATAGTCTGACACGTTGTACGAATTGTAAGTTTGTTTTTTAATAAACATGCTGTTGAATATTTTGAAACTAATTTGACTGGCGCTGTTGCTGCCATTATCAGCAACAGCACCCAGTCAAATTGTTTCAAAATACTCAACAGCTTAAATTGATCGATCCCAACCGACAGCAAGGTGTGGGTGGAGCTTAGCTAGAGATGGGCGGGGCATAGCTAAAACTGGAAAGGTTCATTTTGTACCGTGGTTAACACATTGTTGCCTCGATGCAATCATGCGGATTACTACATGTAACAGTACATGCAACTTACTGTGTATCCAAGTTTACCTCAAACATGTTTACATGTAACTAACAATGAAGCGATTATTTGTCGAAAATTTATCACTGGAATGAAGTTTCTGAGCCAGTCATTCCAGTTATAAATTTACAAATGTAATCTTCTCTTGGTTTGCAAATGGACATTTCTAAAGATTACTACACAAGCCGTTTTTGGCCAGCTTGAGTGTTAAAGGGTTAACTACTTATTATTATCAGTATTACCTCATGCCCACACCAGTTCATGTGACGGCTGAAATTTGCAGCAGCACACATAATTTTTCCACACTTTGGACAGGTTAGCTTTCCCAATACTTTGAGCATTTTCTGCAAAGCCTCGACATTCTTGCTCCCAGCGGGCTTTGCTGCTGTCCACTGAAAAAGATTTTTTTAAAAGACCATGTATACAAAATACATACCTATATACTAGGTATACATGCAGGGTTTCTCTTAAGGGTCCTTTTGTGGGTATAGACCCCAAAAATGTAACTCAGGACCTCAAAGGTTGTGGCAGTGGGTTCCATGGGTCCCCTGAAAATCATGTATATTTCTAAATGCTAATCAGTTTTATATGTTTTTGCAAGGCTCGCAAAATAGCTAGCCCGACGTCCCGCGACAACTGCAATTCCTTGTCGGACAACGATAACTTGCTTAATATTTGTCAGACGCGCAAGTAGAAAATTTGGGGAGTGACTGTATTAAAAATGCATGTACCCGTTTGCTAAATGTCCAAAATAATATATTCAAGGAAGTATTGAACATTTGATTCTATGGAAAAATTTTAAACTTTATTTTTTAGTGTAAATTCAGGATGAGTTTAGGTTGTCATTCTCTGGTTGCTTGACTAGCGCCAAAACGCAAGGGTTCATACTCAAGTACAATGTAGCATCAGTAGGTGCTCTAATCAAAACATGTCAATAGGAGGACAGCAGCCTTGAGTACCTGTCTAAATTCACCATATAAAAGAGAGATCGGCGCATGTGTCACCAGTAATTCAGTTCTTTACAGTTTTTCATCCTTAAAGATTTATAAACAATTGCTAATTTCCTCCGGAATTTGATCAATTTTCTGACATTTTGCCAAATACATTGTATTTGTATAATAGCACTTCATATCTTTTAAAACTATTCTCGCGATTATATTTTGCTACAGCTATTTGTAATGGAAATGGTTTCAAAATGCTATTATTCCATTATATAGTATTTATTAATGTATGATAATGATACGTGTATGTTATTTTACATTTATGAATTGATGGGCAAGCTAAAACACTGTTCGGGCAACCAAGTTCGTGTAAGCACCTACCCGATGGCCAACCCAAATATTTCAAATTCGGCGAGGCCTGGGTTTTTTGTACAAACATACCGACAAAATCTAGCCCTGGACCTCCATATTCATAGCTGTGAGCCCATGGTATTCTCTAATTTTAGAATGGATGATGAAAACTACATGAGCATCTTAAATTTCAGTTTGGGACACCCAGATTTCAGGTTGGGGCCCCCAGATTTCTAGAAAACTAGACGCCCTTGAGCAACGCTGTATATACATGTAGCTGAGGTCCATGCCCCTTGTACTGCAAAATGGAACATGTTCCACCACTATGTTCCTCTCCAGAAATACACTACATATATACAGTGCCTTTCCGCGAAAACGGAAAACAAAAGAAATTCACAAAATTGTCAATTTGAAACAGTAGTGATTTTCAAACGGAAAATCATGTTTTTCTGCAAAACATTTGTAAATTCAAGGGGAAACATGATATTCAAGCAGAAATTAAAAGGTCAAAGGCATTTTCCTCCAGAACATGACACATTCTCGTGTAATATTGGAAATTTGTACCCACCCATACATTTTTGTATCTCCGCCACACTAACTTTGTGCTCTCTGGGCATATTAATAACACAATGCACTAATTAGACAAATTTGACTGTTTTCTTGACATTGTTAAGTGTACATGCAGCTAAGAAGATACATGTAAGTTTGTGAAACGGAAGGGAAACAAACATGACGGAATCACACTATCTTGTGAAACGGAAAATGGCCACTGTTGAAACGGAAAACCACTGTCCCTAACTACACGTACATGTATGCACCCCATCTACATGTAGTAATGGATAGCACGGGTGGATTCAGGAAAATTGCAGGAAATGTCAATTTCCCTTTCTCCGAGATCTAACAATACTCACCATTCTGTTACTTCTGATATACAGCTGGCCCTGACAGCGGCTCTAGGATTATAGACTTAGAAAGCTTTACCGACTCCTGGGAACCGGGTACTCGGCTCCCAACTGCCGAGTACCCGTTTACCATAGAGCTCATATTGTTTGCATAGCCACCAAACAAGAGAAAACTATGGCTTGCCTCCGTGGGGCTGGGAGGCTGGGTCCGTAACAGAATGGTGAGTATTGTTAGATCTCGGAGAAAGGGAAATTGACATTTCCTGCATTCTCCTTCGATCAATACTCACCATTCTGTTACTTCTGATATACACCAGATTTGATCAGTAACCTGGTGGGAAGGGGCAAGCCATAAATGCTAATTTTGCCCCTTGGAGAAAGATTTTAGACTTCAAACTTGACTAACGGAGACCTAAAAGGACCGTCAAGTTCACGGAACCGAATCACATTCGCGTCACAGTCCCCCCCCCTTTTTCCTCCTAAGAAAAGGGAGAGAACTAACGAACATGTATCTCGCCTGAAAACACAAATATGCCAAGAGGGTTAACTGCTCCCTGCATACTCCATGTATTAGCCTGGGAATGAGCATGAATATATAAGATGAATGAACATGATACATATCCATAATACAAAAAACTCTCACTATTGAATTACCTTATGATAATTGGACTTCAGACGTACCGCCTCCAACCATTCACCGGTTCGGCCATCAGTGACACAATCTGGTTGACATCCTCTCGCCTGACCATGCCTGCTTTAGGTTCTTTTCTTACCGAAGTGAGAAAAGGGTGAAAAGCAGTGTGGTCACTAACTATCGTTTCAAAACAGCTAAAGCGAGTGGATTGGCTGAGTCTGACACATCCCTCATATAGTAATCCGTGAATGAGGACTCACAGTGCCATTGTGCAACGACCATGATGTCCTATAACGGAACACCATTGTAAAGGGCGGTCGAGGCGGCTATTCCTCTGACATTGTCTGCCCTTACGCCTTGCACCTGGTGCCCAGTCGCCATCTCGTGAGTAGTCTGAATGCATTCGACCACCCAACGAGAGATAGTATCCATGGATGCGGCGCCATAAGACTTTTTATGGCAGATCCACAGATGTCTATCGTTCGACCGTAACGAGTCAGTCCGTTTCTTGTACTTAGTCAAAGCACGGACCGGGCACCAAACACTGGCATCACGATCAAACCTAGTTAACTTCGGTATAATGATCGGTTTGCCGGGATATCTCAAAGATTGGTTCTTTGACATAACCTCTGCTCTTGGCAGAAGACGCAGACCTTCTCCAGAAACAATAAATCGGTTCCTCTCTGCCGAAAGCGCATGGATCTCACTGCGCCTTCTAGCTGAGGAAGCTGCCAATAGAAAGACCACCTTTAGAGTCAAATGCTTTAGACTAGCCGAACGCAACGGTTCGAAAGGGTGCTTGGCCAGTACATTAAGCACTAAAGATAGACTCCAGGCTGGAATGACTACCGGTTGTCTCGGTCGGAGATTGCTCATTCCCTTCAACATCACATTTAACTGGGCCACCTCTGGACTATCCCTGTTGGCTAGACAAGGGATAACTGATGCCAAAGCTGACTTGTATCCAGCAACTGTGACGGGAGCTAGTCCTCAAAAGAACAGCTCACAGAGAAAGTCTGCTATTTGCTGATAGTGGATTGAAATGTATCAATACCCTTTTCTTCACACCAGTCTGCAAATCTGTTAACCTTGTTGTTATATGACTTGAAGGTTGACCTCCTTCTCACAGCCGCGATGAAATCAGCAGCCCGTCGAGAAAAGCCTTCCGACGTGGAACGTTGTTTGATAACATCCACGCAGTCATTGAACATTTCGGGACGCTCGTGTAGGAAGCGTCCCTTGGCCTGGGAGATTATGTTCGGAATCTCGGGCAACTGCACAGGATTTTCCACCAGCAGATCTAGAAGATCCGTGAACCACGCCCTGCTCGGCCAATACGGCGCTATTAGCAGGACCAGACACGGTTCCTCCCTGACCTTCACCAAAACCTTCGGTAGAAGAATGGTGGGTGGGTACGCGTAAGCGTGCATCCCTTTCCAGCTTATCGCCAGAGCGTCTGTATCGACGGCATTTGGATCTGTAATCGGCGAGACATATGTCATGATTTGAGCATTTTCCTTTGTGGCGAACAAGTCCACATTGGGTTTGCCCCAATGCTCGAAGATCCGTCGCAGAACTGGAGGGTTGAGGGACCATTCTGTTGGCAGGATTCTCTGTCTGCGAGACAAAGCATCCGCCAGAATGTTCAATCGGCCAGGAATACGAGCTGCTTTCAAAACAACCGAGTAATTCCTGCACCATTGAATCAAGTGCCACACCCTGATACACAGAGTGGGCGACCTGGTCCCGCCTTGGCGATTTATATATGATACTACTGTCGAATCGACCGGCCGTATCAATATCACCCTGCCCCTGATCATCGGAAGGAACTCTTCCAACGCCAGTTCCACTGCCATCATTTCCAACAGATTGATATGCAGCTGACTCTCCGGGAGAGTCCATGTGCCCGAGACCTGGTTCTCCCAGGCAGGCACCCCACCCTTCCAGCGATGCATCCGTGTAGACGGACAGCTGGGGGCGGGGTAGGTGCAGCGAAACCCCTAATAGGAGATTTTGACGCTGTTTCCACCATAGAAGATGCGATATTATTGGCTCCAAAACTGGCAACAGTTTTGACAGGGGTTCTGTTCTCTGTTTCCACAGAGACATCAGATACAACTGGATAGGCCTTCGCATTAGAGCATCGTACGGGATAACCTGCTCCATGGAGACCATCATGCCCAGCATCTGAAGGAACCGCCTCGCCTTGAATGTGGTTTCCCACTCGAAAACTCTTGAGGATGGCTAACAGAGACACCACTCTGGGCTCTGACGGGTAAACCCTGCCCTCCTCAAGGTCGAATCGCATCCCTAAATAAACGAAACGTTGAGTGGGCGTCAACTCGGATTTCTCCTCGTTGACTATGCAGCGTAGATCTGAAAGTAACTTCAGAGTCAGAGCAGTATCCACGTTCAACCTGGCTGCCGAGTCTGCCTTAAGCAGCCAGTCGTCTATGTAGGTGTGTAGCGCCACGTTCTCTTTTCTGAGAAATGCTGTCACCGCAAGGACCACTCTTGTGAAAACCCTCGGAGCTGTCGACAGGCCAAACGGGAGACTGTAAACTCCCATACTTGATTCTGAAACGCAAATCTCAGAAACCTGTGCCAACTCCGATTCATAGGAATGTGGAAATATGCATTTTTCAGATCGATCGATACACACCACATTCCTTTCCTCAATCCCGCATTACCGACCTCGGCGTTTCCATCTGGAACCGAGGCGTATGGATAAACCAATTTAATGGCCTGAGATTGAGTATGGGTCTCCATCCCCCTGTGCTCTTGGGGACAAGGAACATGTTTGAATAGAAGCCTGGAGTGTTTCGATTTGCTGGTTTTATTGCTCCCTTCAGAAGCAAACCCGACACTTCCTTTTGAACGGCTTCTAACTTGTCTGGCTCCCTTGGTACGGGTGTCCAGACAGGTGCCAAAGACAGATTTTGTGGTGGAAAGTCCCACCACTCCGGCATGTAACCCTGGGATAACCATCCCAGGACCAGACTGTCTGACGTCACACCTTGCCAGGCCTCGACGAAACGCATGAGCCTTCCACCCACCATAGACGCCTCGACGTCTAACGGGGTTGTCCGGCTCGCAGTCCGCCCCCCTACTCTTTCTTAACGAGAGAGAGAGAACCATTTCGTCCTAGGCACGACGGGTATAACTGGCACCGCTGTTCCTGTCGTACAGGCGCGGTCCAGGCGGATATGAAGGGAGCTTTCGTACCCTCAGGTACGCTTCGGCCCCTTCTGTCCGCCCTTTGAGGCCTTACCCGTACCCTTCCCCTTGCCCTTCCCGCCTCTAGGGCGGTCAGGAGCAACATTGGGGAGGGTAGGCGCCTCTACAACCTTCCTGGGCTTCTTCGCCGGCGGCGGCTCTGAAACCCCAGCTGAAGCAGAAGTCGCAACAGGCCTAGCTTTCGCCTTGCCCTTATGCTTCTTCTGCTCCTTTGAAGGTTGTCCCGTTAGCGGTTTCCCCACAGGCCCTAGTGCATGCGCTTGCCGCACTAGCTCTAGCTGTAGGTTTACCGTTAACCGATTCTGCGCGATACTGACGGTATCCTCTAAGATGGCCCACGCTTGGCCACCGAAGATGCTAGGCCCTGTCAGGGGTGTCCCAAGGAGACGCTCCCTGACTGCCGTAGCCGGACGCATATGGTCAATGACCATTTGCCTCCTGGATTTCGTCACACGCGCTTGCACCCTTGCCAATGCATCCATCGACAGCACCAGGCCGTCATTGACACATGAAAGCGCCACAGGCGGCACAGGGTGGCCTGCCCCGCTTCAGCCCACACCGACTGAAGGAGACGATAAGAGTGGTTGACAGCGCTCATCGCTGCCCTCACACCCTCATCGCATAGGGACAGGACTTCTTCCTGGTGTACCTGAGACTTGTCCACAAGTGCCGGACCGGGGTGACCCGGCACGGCACTCTGGACGCCCAGTACCCATCGGTCATCCTCCGTGACCGACGGGACTACACCATACCTGTCGTATTCCCCCCGCGGAATACGACATCTTGCCCGCACCTCCCTGGAGGCCGCAGGGAGCTGACCCTTGGTCATCAGTTGTTTGCTATAAATAGCATCCAACCATTCTATGAACCGTGGATCCAGTCCCACTGACTGGATCCGGGCCGCGGGCAAAATCCCCGTCCTGATCGACGCAACCGACGGACGGGGCGCATCTTCATCGGCCGTGGCCGAAACCACAGACGGGTCAACCCTGGCTATCCACGCCAGAGCATCTGACCAATCTACCTCCGATGAAGACACCCCCGCAAACACGTCACCCGTTGACGTGCTCACGGGTCTGCCAGCCACGGCCTCCCAGCAAGGAGCCACGGCTGACACGCCAGGCACTCCGGTACCACACGGTTCCGCCGCCACCCCATGAAACACTCCGGTCCATGGGGTAGGTCCGCACGGAAACCGTACGGACCCGTAGCAGTCGCGGAACCATAGCCGGACACGGGCGCCAACGGCACCCCACGTCCGACTGCCGGACCAGGCGAGATAGGTGAGTACCACGCCCGGCCCGGCACACCCGTTCCCGTGACGGCTGGTGCCAAACCAAGCCGCACGGAACCGGTGCACGGTAACGGATTTGCCTCAGCCACAGGCGGAGCCGCTGACCTGGCTTGCGCCAAACCAGACAAATGGAGGCCGGTTCCGTCTAGGACGGAATCAACCTCCATATTCTCCACCTGCGGCTTCACGGGCCGCAGCAACCTCTCCTCCTCGGCCTCCTCGTCTTCAGACTCCGAAGAGTCGTCACTAGACGAGTCAACCGTGGAACCGTCCTGGCGGACGGCTCCCACACCTGACGGACCGGCCACCGCTACTGGACCACCCGGAGGTGGCCGCAGAGAAACAGAAACCCATCTGGCCGAAGCCAGACGGGACTGCCAGGGGGCCGTACGAGATGGCCCCCTCGGTAACCAGTCCAGAATCCTGTCCGAGGACAGGATCCGTACCAGGCATGGGGAGAAACTGCCCCCCAACCTTTGGTAGCAGGGACAACACCAGCGTGGTCAGAACGCTATGCAGAAAAACCCTGCAGAGCCGGACCAAACCACGCCGGCGGTGCCATCTCCGCCACCTCCAGCTGGGGACGTGGAGCACCCGCACCGGCCGAACCGGGCGCTCCACGATTTACTCTCGGACCCCCTGACCCCGCGTCAGACCCAGCCAAGTCCTTCTGGGCAAGGAACTTAACCATCGTTTCGACGGACCACACTGCACAAACATTACACCTATGATCTATATTACACAGGGCACACATAAAACAGACATGGTCCTTGAACATTACACGGACAAACTTATGGCAGTCGTCACATGATGGCGGGGCTGGCTTGGCCTATAAAATAAGCACAAACCTACAATAAACAAGCGGAACGAGACCCGGATGGAAGGCAGACAATTAATTTTCAAATGATTTGACTCATAAATTAACCGTAACCTCCCCGCACCCCACCCCGCCACGTTACAACAACGATCGCATTGATTATGACGACAAGTACGCGGCGGGCACAACACACCCATAATAGATGCTCCAGGATGTGTAACGGCTCCAGGAATCATATCGCATAGGATTCAGGGTATATTTACTAATCAATATAAATTATACTCCTAACGAACGCAGCACGATATGTGAAGAAAACAACAAAATGTATAACAAAACTGCTGTCTCACACGGTAAAACCGCAGACCACACATCTACTCAAGAATTTTGAAACCACCGATCATTGCAAACCGATCGTGATCGCACGTAAACTTGATCATTCTAAAGTTTCCGGTACCATTTTTAGTACGCAGCACCCAGAATAAGATGCGCGAATTAATGAAAAAATTTTCTTCACATAAACATCCGAGCGACCGGGTGTGACGTCACCCGCTCGGATTCTACGGAGAACGACGTCAGCCGATATTCGTGTTAGAAATACCGTAGCAAACACCTATTTTCATATCTGCCGATCGCCTGTTGGGGTTTAAAGAAGGCGATCGTCTGGCATATATCGTTGTTAGCACACGTCCCAGATTCTATGGGGACAGAAATTGGAACATGCGACACAATGAAATTTAGAGACCTAAGTCTTTTAACTATGGATAATAAAGAACAATACAACCTGGTTGTCTTGGGCGGTATTCTCCATAGTCCTTAGTTAATCCTTTCAGAACACACAAACTATCACTGATTAAAGACTTAGATTATTTTAAAACACTAAAATCCTTAATGCAAAAAGCATGTATTGCTCTTGTCGCTATGCAAACAAGAATGAGCTCTATGGTAAACGGGTACTCGGCAGTTGGGAGCCGAGTACCCGGTTCCCAGGAGTCGGTAAAGCTTTCTAAGTCTATAATCCTAGAGCCGCTGTCAGGGCCAGCTGTATATCAGAAGTAACAGAATGGTGAGTATTGATCGAAGGAGAATGACCATGTTGAAGGGAGTAAGAAAATTATTCATGGTGTATTCAGAGTAGAGGGTTTAATGGTCATTCCCCCCGGCCCCACAAACCACACAATTTGTGACAACTATACGTCATGTGGTCCAGTAGGGCATTACTGATGGTAATGAAGGGATCCGATCACTCACTCAAGTTCATGTGTGTCTAACGTCATTAGCAGTACACCTTTCCAGTTTTAGCTATGCCCCGCCCATCTCTAGCTAAGCTCCACCCACACATCGTTCGTGTTGTGATCAATCGATCACTGAACACTGATCCCCGACTATTAATTTCCAGAAAACTATACACTCAGGTACATGTTAGCTGTTGAATATTTTGAAACTAATTTGACAGCTGCCTATGACAGCAACAGTCAACTTAGTTTCAAAATACTCAATACAAGAGTCGTCTTTTAAATGAGTTTGTGGACATTTTTGCAAGTCCAATATGGCCGCCAAACGCGCTACATTTTGATTGGTTCACTGCGGCCATGTTTCTGATGCAGATCCTTCCCTTGAAAAAACTTGAATGGCACTCAGTGCCTAATCATATCACCCAAATTTTGGCCCATCCGCTCAGTGGTTCTGGAGTTGTTTTGGTGAAAAAACAGGTTATCGAAGATGGGCGCCAAAACATTTGGCCAATCAAGTTCCCTTGAACAAACTTGGCGCAGCTCTTGACCTAGATGATATTTCATGCGTTTTAAATTAATCCCCTAAGCAGTTTTGGAGATTTTTAAAGATTCTTCTAAAAATCGACCAAAATCCAAGATGGCGTGAGAAGAATACATTTTAAATTTCCCATTGCTTTAGTATGGGAGATTGCAGGAAATGTCAATTTCCCTTTCTCCGAGATCTAACAATACTCACCATTCTGTTACTTCTGATATACAGCTGGCCCTGACAGCGGCTCTAGGATTATAGACTTAGAAAGCTTTACCGACTCCTGGGAACCGGGTACCCGGCTCCCCACTGCCGAGTACCCGTTTACCATAGAGCTCATATTGTTTGCATAGCCACCAAACAAGAGAAAACTATGGCTTGCCTCCGTGGGGCTGGGAGGCTGGGTCCGTAACAGAATGGTGAGTATTGTTAGATCTCGGAGAAAGGGAAATTGACATTTCCTGCATTCTCCTTCGATCAATACTCACCATTCTGTTACTTCTGATATACACCAGATTTGATCAGTCACCTGGTGGGAAGGGGCAAGCCATACATGCTAATTTTGCCCCTTGGAGAAAGATTTTAGACTTCAAACTTGACTAACGGAGACCTAAAAGGACCGTCAAGTTTACGGAACCGAATCACATTCGCGTCACAGCCCCCCCCCCCTTTTTCCTCCTAAGAAAAGGGAGAGAACTAACGAACATGTATCTCGCCTGAAACACCAATATGCCAAGAGGGTTAACTACTCCCTGCATATCGCTTGTATTAGCCTGGAATGAGCATGAATATATAAGATGAATGAACATGATACATATACATAATACAAAAAACTCTCACTTGTTGAATTACCTTATGATTACAGGACTTCAGACGTACCGCCCACAACCATACACCGGTTCGGCCATCAGTGACACAATCTGGTTGACATCCTCTCGCTTGACCATGTCTGCTTTAGGTTCTTTTCTTACCAAAGTGAAAAAAGGGGAAAAGCAGTGTGGTCACTAACTATCGTTTCAAAACAGCTAAAGCGAGTGGATTGGCTGAGTCTGACACATCCCTCATATAGTAATCCGTAAATGAGGACTCACAGTGCCATTGTGCAACGGCCATGATGTCCTCTAACGGAACACCATTGTAAAGGGCGGTCGAGGCGGCTATTCCTCTAACATCGTGTGCCCTTACGCCCTGCACCTGGTGCCCAGTCGCCATCTCATGAGTAGTCTGAATGCATTCGACCACCCAACGAGAGATAGTATCCATGGATGCGGCGCCATAAGGCTTTTTATGGCAGATCCACAAATGTCTATCGTTCGACCGTAATGAGTCAGTCCGTTTCTTGTACTTAGTCAAAGCACGGACCGGGCACCAGACACTGGCATCACGATCAAACCTGGTTAACTTCGGTATAATGATCGGTTTGCCGGGATATCTCAAAGATTGGTTCTTTGACATAAATTCTGCTCTTGGCAGAAGACGCAGACCTTCTCCAGAAACAATAAATCGGTTCCTCTCTGCCGAAAGCGCATGGATCTCACTGCGCCTTCTAGCTGAGGAAGCTGCCAATAGAAAGACCGCCTTTAGAGTCAAATGCTTTAGACTAGCCGAACGCAACGGTTCGAATGGGTGCTTGGCCAGTACATTAAGCACTAAAGATAGACTCCAGGCTGGAATGACTACCGGTTGTCTCGGTCGGAGATTGCTCATTCCCTTCAGCATCACGTTTAACTGGGCCACCTCTGGACTATCCCTGTTGGCTAGACAAGGGATAACTGATGCCAGAGCTGACTTGTATCCAGCAATTGTGACGGGAGCTAGTCCTGTAAAGAACAGCTCACAGAGAAAATCTGCTATTTGCTGAATAGTGGATTGAAAGGTATCAATACCCTTTTCTTCACACCAGTCTGCAAATCTGTTAACCTTGTTGTTATATGACTTGAAGGTTGACCTCCTTCTCGCAGCTGCGATGAAATCAGCAGCCTGTCGAGAAAAGCCTTCCGACGTGGAACGTTGTTTGACAACATCCACGCAGTCAATTTGAACATTTCGGGACGCTCGTGTAGGAAGCGTCCCTTCGCCTGGGAGATTATGTTCGGAATCTCGGGCAACTGCACAGGATTTTCCACCAGCAGATCTAGAAGATCCGTGAACCACGCCCTGCTTGGCCAATACGGCGCTATTAACAGGACCAGACACGGTTCCTCCCTGACCTTCACCAATACCTTCGGTAGAAGAATGGTGGGTGGATACGCGTAAGCGTGCATCCCTCTCCAGCTTATCGCCAGAGCGTCTGTATCGACGGCATTTGGATCTGGAATCGGCGAGACATATGTCATGATTTGAGCATTTTCCTTTGTGGCGAACAAGTCCACGTTGGGTTTGCCCCAATGCTCGAAGATCCGTCGTAGAACTGGAGGGTTGAGGGACCATTCTGTTGGCAGAATTCTCTGTCTGCGAGACAAAGCATCCGCCAGAATGTTCAATCGGCCAGGAATATGAGCTGCTTTCAAAACAACCGAGTAATTCCTGCACCATTGAATCAAGTGCCACACCCTGATGCACAGGGTGGGCGACCTGGTCCCTCCTTGGCGATTTATATATGATACTACTGTCGAATTGTCCGACCGTATCAATATCACCTTGCCCCTGATCATCGGAAGGAATTCTTCCAACGCCAGTTCCACTGCCATCATTTCCAACAGATTGATATGCAGCTGACTCTCCGGGAGAGTCCATGTGCCCGAGACTTGGTGTTCTCCCAAGCAGGCACCCCACCCTTCCAGCGATGCGTCCGTGTAGACGGACAGCTGGGGGTGGGGTAGGTGCAGCGAAACCCCTATTAGGAGATTCTGACGCTGTTTCCACCATAGAAGATGCGATATTATCGGCTCCAAAACTGGCACCAGTTTTGACAGGGGTTCTGTTCTCTGTTTCCACAGAGACATCAGATACAACTGGATAGGTCTTCGCATTAGAGCAGCGTACGGGATAACCTGCTCCATGGAGACCATCATGCCCAGCATCTGAAGGAACCGCCTCGCCTGAATGTGGTTTCCCACTCGAAAACTCCCAAGGATGGCTAACAGAGACACCACTCTGGGCTCTGACGGGTAAACCCTGCCCTCCTCGAGGTCGAATCGCATTCCCAAATAAACGAAATGTTGAGTGGGTGTCAACTCGGATTTCTCCTTGTTGACTATCCAGCCTAGATCTGAAAGTAACTTCAGAGTCAGAGCAGTATCCACGTTCAACCTGGCTGCCGAGTCTGCCTTGAGCAGCCAGTCGTCTATGTAGGTGTGTAGCGCCACGTTCTCTTTTCTGAGAAACGCTGTCACCGCAAGGACCACTCTTGTGAAAACCCTCGGAGCTGTCGACAGGCCAAACGGGAGAACTGTAAACTCCCATACTTGATTCTGAAACGCAAATCTCAGAAACCTGTGCCAACTCCGATTGATCGGAATGTGGAAATATGCATCTTTCAGATCGATCGATACACACCACATTCCTTTCCTCAATCCCGCCATTACCGACCTCGGTGTTTCCATCTGGAACCGAGGCGTATGGATAAACCAATTTAATGGCCTGAGATTGAGTATGGGTCTCCATCCCCCCGTGCTCTTGGGGACAAGGAACATGTTTGAATAGAAGCCTGGAGTGTTCCGGTTTGCTGGTTTTATTGCTCCCTTCAGAAGCAAACCCGACACTTCCTTTTGAACGGCTTCTAACTTGTCTGGCTCCCTTGGTACGGGTGTCCAGACTGGTGCCAAAGACAGATTTTGTGGCGGAAAGTCCCACCACTCCGGCATGTAACCCTGGGATAACCATCCCAGGACCAGACTGTCTGACGTCACACCTCGCCAAACCTCGACGAAACGCATGAGCCTTCCACCCACCATAGACGCCTCGACGTCTAACGGGGTTGTCCGGCTCGCAGTCCGCCCCCCCCCCCCTTTCTTAACGAGAGAGAGTGAGAACCATTTCGTTCTAGGTACGACGGGTATAACTGGCACCGCTGTTCCTGTCGCACAGGTGCGGTCCAGGCGGATATGAAGGGAGCTTGCGTACCCTCAGGTACGCTTCGGCCCCTTCTGTCCGCCCTTTGAGGCCTTACCCTTACCCTTCCCCTTGCCCTTACCACCTCTAGGGCGGTCAGGAGCAACATTGGGGAGGGTAGGCGCCTCTACAGCCTTCCTGGGTTTCTTTGCCGGCGGCGGCTCAGAAAACCCAGCCGAAAACAGAAGTCGCAATAGGCCTGGCTTTCGCCTTGCCCTTATGCTTCTTCTGTTTCTTCGAAGGCTGTCCGGTTAGCGGCTTGCCCACAGCCCCTAGTGCGTGCGCTTGCCGCACCAGCTCTAGCTGGAGATTCACCGCTAACCGATTCTGCGCAATGCTGGCGGTGTCCTCTAAGATGGCCCGCGCCTGGCCACCAAAGATGCTAGGCCCTGTCAGGGGCGTCCCAAGAAGACGCTCCCTGACTGCCGTAGCCGGACGCATATGGTCAATGACCATTTGCCTCCTGGACTTCGTCACACGCGCTTGCACCCTTGCCAATGCGTCCATTGACAGCACCAAGCCGTCATTAACGCACGATAGCGCCACAGGTGGCACCGGGTGGCCTGCCCCCGCTTCAGCCCACACCGACTGAAGTAGACGATAGGAGTGATTGACAGCGCTCATGGCTGCCCTCACACCCTCATCGCATAGGGCCAGGACTTCTTCCTGGTGTACCTGGGCTTTATCCACTAGTGCCGGACCGGGACCACCCGACCCCGCACTCTGGACGCCCAGTACCCATCGGTCATCCTCAGTGACCGACGGGACTACACCATACCTGTCGTATTCACCCCTCGGAATACGGCACCTTGCCCGCACCTCCCTGGAGGCCGCAGGGAGCTGACCCTTGGTCATCAGTTGTTTACTATAAATAGCATCCAACAAATCAATGAACCGTGGATCCAGTCCCACTGACTGGATCCGGGCCGCGGGCAAAATCCCCGTCCTAATCGACGCAACCGACGGACGGGGCGCATCTTCATCGGCCGTGGCCGAAACCACAGACGGGTCAACTCTGGCTAGCCACGCCAGAGCATCAGACCAGTCTATCTCCGAAGAAGATACCCCCGCAAACACGTCACCCGTTGACATGCTTACGGGTCTGCCAGCCATGGCCAGGCACTCCGCTACCACATGGTTCCGCCGCCACCCCATGAAACACTCCGGTCCATGGGGTAGGTCCGCACGGAAAACCGTACGGACCCGTAACCGTCGCGGAACCATAGCCAGCCACGGGCGCCAACGGCACCCCATGTCCGGCTGCCAGACCAGGCGAGATAGGTGAGTACCACGCCTGGCCCGGCACACCGGTTCCCCTGACGGCTGGTGACAAACCAAGCTGCGTGGAACCGGTGCACGGTAACGGATTGGCCTCAGCCGCAGGCGGAGCCGCTGACCTGGCTTGCGCCAAACCAGACAAATGGAGGCCGGTTCCGTCCAGGACGGAATCAACCTCCATATTCTCCACCTTCACGGGCCGCAGCAACTTCTCCTCCTCGGCCTCATCGTCTTCAGACTCCGAAGAGCCGTCACTAGACGAATAAACCGTGGAGCCGTCCTGGCGGACGGCTCCCACACCTGACGGACCGGCCACCGCTACTGGACCACCCGGAGGTGGCCGCAGAGAGACAGAACCCGTCTGGCCGAAGCCAGACGGACCCGCCAGGGGGCCGTACGAGACGGCCCCCTCGGTAACCAGTCCAGAATCCTGTCCGAAGACAGGATCCGTACCAGGCATGGGGAGAAACTGCCCCCCAACCTTTGGTAGCAGGGACGACACCAGCGTGGGCAGAACGCTATGCAGAAAACCCTGCATAGCCGGACCAAACCACGCCGGCGGTGCCATCTCCGCCACCTCCAGCTGGGGACGTGGAGCACCCCCACCGGCCGAACCGGGCGCTCCACGATTTCCTCTCGGACCGCCTGACCCCGCGTCAGACCCAGCCAAGTCCTTCTGGGCAAGGAACTTAACCATCGTTTCGACGGACCACACTGCACAAACATTACACCTATGATCTATATTACACAGGGCACACCTAAAACAGACATGGTCCTTGAACATAACACGGACAAACTTATGGCAGTCGTCACATGATGGCGGGGCTGGCTTGGCCTATAAAATAAGCACAAACCTACAATAAACAAGCGGAACGAGACACGGATGGAAGGCAGACAATTAATTTTCAAATATTTTGACTCATAAATTAACCGTAACCTCCCGCACCCCACCCCGCCACGTTACAACAACGATCGCATTGATTATGACGACAAGAACGCGGCGGGCACAACACACCCATAATAGATCCTACAGGATGTGTAACGGCTCCAGGAATCATATCGCATAGCATTCAGGGTATATTTACCAATCAATATAAATTATACTCCTAACGAACGCAGCACGATATGTGAAGAAAACAACAAAATGTATAACAACTGCTGTCTCACACGGTAAAACCGCAGACCACGCATCTACTCAAGAATTTTGAAACCACCGATCATTGCAAACCGATCGTGATCACACGAAAAACTTGATCATTCTAAAGTTTCCGGTACCATTTTTTAGTACGCAGCACCCAGAACAAGATGCGCGAATAAATGAAAAAATTTTTCTTCACATAAACATCCGAGCGACCGGGTGTGACGTCACCCGCTCGGATTCTACGGAGAACGACGTCAGCCGATATTCGTGTTAGAAATACCGTAGCAAACACCTATTTTCATATCTGCCGATCGCCTGTTGGGGTTTAAAGAAGGCGATCGTCTGGCATATATCGTTGCTAGCACACGTCCCAGATTCTATGGGGTTAGAAATTGGAACATGCGACACAACGAAATTTAGAGACCTAAGTCTTTTAACTATGGATATAAAGAACAATACAACCTGGTTATCTTGGGCGGTATTCTCCATAGTCCTTAGTTATTCCTTTAGCGCACAAACTATCACCGATTAAAGACTTAGAATCTTTTTAAAAAACACTAAAATCCCTAATGCGAAAAGCATGTATTGCACTTGTTGCTATGCAAACAAGAATGAGCTCTATGGTAAACGGGTACTCGGCAGTGGGGAGCCGGGTACCCGGTTCCCAGGAGTCGGTAAAGCTTTCTAAGTCTATAATCCTAGAGCCGCTGTCAGGGCCAGCTGTATATCAGAAGTAACAGAATGGTGAGTATTGATCGAAGGAGAATTTGGCAGGTAAATGATCCAAGATGGCTGCTAAACCGTTTGTCCGACAGTCTCGAAAATGGCAAATTTGAGATCACAATGCGCAGAAACATATATAAAACCAATTTGCCTCAAAATCCATCAAATAAAAAAATCTAATATGGCTGCCAAACACGCTATATATTGATTGGCCCACAGCGGCCATGTTTTTTGATGCATCAACTTCTCTTGAACACATTTTAATGGCCCTTAGTCCCTAGTCATATATCAGAAATTTCAGCCTGATCGCTTTAGCGGTTCTGGGGACGAAGTCGTTTTTGCCAAAACGATAGCATGCAAGATGGCCGCTGAAACATTTGGTCAATTAAGTTCCCATGAACAAACTTGGTTCAGCTCTTGCTAAAGATCATACCTCGTGAGTTCTGAATCTATCCCTCAAACGGTTTAGATTTTTAGACATTTCCATAAATCGGCCGAAATCCAAGATGGCTACCGGCCAAATTGGCTGATCGGCTTCGTTTGAACAAACTTGAATCTCTATGCCCTACGGATGCTTCCTTCCATATATAATTGAAATCGGCCCATTAGTTCTGGAGAAGACATTTTAAATTTCCCATTGCTTTAGTATGGGAGCTTTTGGCGGGAATATGATCCAAGATGGCCATCAGACCGTTTATCCGAGTTTTGAAAATTGCAAATTTCAGATCAGAATACCCAAAAACGTACATAAAATCAATTTCGGCCTCAAAATCCATCAAATAAAAAAAAATCCAATATGGCCACCAAACACTCTATATTTTTATTGGCCCACGGCGGCCATGTTCTTTGACGGATCAACTTCTCTTGAACAAACTTTAATGGCCCTTAGTCCCTAATCATATCTGCCAAATTTCGGCCTGATCCCTTCAGCGGTTCTGGAGAAGTCATTTTCGCTAAAACTAGTTCAACCAAGATGGCTGCCGAACCATTTGACCCATCAAGTTCCCTTGAACAAACTTTGTTTAGCTCTTGCCCTAGATCATATTTCAATAGGTTTGCTTCAGTCCCTTAAGCGGTTTCAGAGAGGATTTTTAGACGTTTCTAAAAATCGGCCAAAATCCAAGATGGCCGCTGGCCAAATTGGCAGATCAGCTTCGTTTGAACAAACTTGGATCCCTATGCCCTAAGGATACTTCCTGCAAAATATAATTGAAATCGGCCCAGTCATTCTTGAGAAAAAGTCGTTTAAAGGAAAAGTTGACGGATGACGGACGGACACACGACGGACGGTCGCCACGGCATAAGCTCACTTGGCCTTTCAGGCCGGGTGAGCTAATAATGTTTATTAAACATGTTAAATAGTAAAGCCATACAATTTGTACAACAACGCTTAGTCCGACTTCATTTAAGTGGTCATAGCGTACTTATCCATCATTCATGATGTCATAGACTATGACATAATCCTGCACATCACGTATGTAGTTGATTATGATGTCATATGCTGGATGTATAAACTGGAAAGGTCAATAAGCTCAATAGTTACATGCAGCTGACATCGTGATCAAAGTCATGTAGCTCTGTCATGAAAACAGAAAATTCTGTCACCAAAGTGTACAAATTGTTTACATTTGTACATTGTACAATGTATCTTTGATGAATAATTTACAATTTAATTTATAGCATTCCCATGATTATTTCGAAACTAATTTGTCTCGCAGCCGACGCAACAGCAACAGACCCTCTTAAATTAGTCAACAGCTTACATCTACCTGTATACACGTAAAAAATTGATCCAAATACATGTGTACACGCATACAAGTGGGCAGAACTTACATGTACCAAAAAATGGGTGTCTGGCGGTTTATACAATCACGTAGTCTATAGAAATATATCACTCCATTACACTCAGGCATATGATCTACCTTATTTATTCTAATTAACTGACTCCTTCAAATTAAACCATCTCTATGATTTTTAATGTGACCATACAATTTTTATGACCCCCAAACACCCACTAACTGTAGCAAACTGCTTGCAGATGCTGTCTTAAGCAGTGAACTCGAGCTGACTGATGCGCTTCAGCCATGCTGCTATATTCTGCAGCATGAGTTTTCTTTAAGAAACCTTAATATTTAAGAAGATATTTAAGTATTTTATGTTCTATTTCAACAGCCCCTAGGGTTGACTGCTACCTGCCCGGCAGGTTAATTAGGATAAATACATAATAAATAAAAAATTCAAATTCCTACCACTCAAACATGTCAAGGGAACAAGAGCGCTGCCTGGTGGGCCTTAATATGCCCACCTTAATTCTCACAAATATTATAGATGGATCTCACTTAAACAAAATCATGACACATTGTCTCCACCTAACACGTGCACTGGAGCAAAAATTTCAAATGTACAATGTAGGTTAAGAAGTTTTTGAGTTATGGCCAAGACACAAAATTTTGGATAACTTTAGCAAATATTGACAGACCGTGATGAAATGAAATCATGACACTTTGTCTCCCTCTATGTGCATTGGAGCAAATATTTCAGATGTAGATTTAGAAGTTTTTGAGAGACATTGCACATGTACGTCCCAGCATGCCCGGACACACAATTTTTGACACATTTTACACATTTCAGGGGGATAACTCTAGTAAATATAGACAGATCTCGACGAAATGAAATCATGACACATTGTCTCCGCCTAATACGTGTACTGGATACAAAATTTACATGTACGTTAAGAAGTTTTTGACAGATGGCCCGGACACGGATTTGATAACAGACGAACGGACAGACACCACTCGCCATCACAAATAACCCAGGTTTTTTCAAAACGGGCGTATAAAAAGGCTACAATGTAGCTAAAGAGTGGTTAGAACCTGTTGAATCTTCCTCTAGATCTGCACCTAAATTGTACATGTACATGACCTAAAGACACTGGTATCAAAACAACCCTATCAAACATGTCAACGGTAATCAATACCACATAATTGAAGGCCTTGCTAGGCTTGCACGATTTTTGCTTTGAAACATCGCGATCGATTTTGTAAAAAACCCACGATTTTCGATTATATCGTAAGTCCAATTTCCCAAAAATATAAACCGGGGTAACGTGACAAGTAATGAAAACAGGGACTTGTAATTTCTAGAAAAAGTTGAAATAAATTCAAATGATTTAAAAAATAGCACGAATGTAGAACGCAAGTTCATGCGACACATTCTTACCATCCTATGTCTTTGCTTAATGTATACCTTACATTCATCATCGCAGGAGTGAAAAATTTATTAATTGGGACAGCCGAAATAGTGTCCATTCCAGGACACGCCATTGCCATAGTCCCCTCAATTCCTGCCGGGGCACAACATAAATAACCCAGTGGGTTAAACGGGTGCATAATATATCTGCACGAAAGCTGGATACGTACATGTAGCTGACTGAGACTGCGCTGCTTGATCCCAGCGATGCTAATGGAGATGATACTGATATTGCAGTACCGATTGAAACCTTGGCCGACCAAAACGAATAGTTTCGGTCAATGATAAAGATTGGACAGCAGTGGTTACTGCGAAAGACTTGAATCTTTCAGGAAAAGTGGACACAATTATTTTCGTGGCTAAAATATGATAAAGAAATTGTGTGTTCCCAATATTTTGCCAATTTCCCCACATTCTGGATGGTATGGGCCATTTGTCCCCACATATTGTTACCCTAGAATGAACACTGTAAATGTTGTGCATAGTTTAATAAACATCGTTTATTTCATCAAAATTTGACATAAAATGTCGGCGACAAAAAATATAAATCACTTGATGTATCCGTTTCCGCTTATAGCCTCCCTTTGTAGGATGAGTTTAGGTCATGACCCGACTAGCGCGAAGACGCTAATATTCGTACCCGGGGAGATACTGCGCAACCCATCTACATAGGGTGGTACATCATGTAGCTTCGAGTACATGTAGCTATGAGAGTGACGGCGTAAACTCGTCCTATAGTGCAGTTTATACATGTAGTTGCTTTCAGAATGTATGATTTACATTTAAGAGAAATCAACAGTCCAAAATACAACAATCTGGAATGCTGTTGTTTTATTTTCTTTAATTAGACATGACAACTGATTTAAAAGGGAAAAATTATTACACCACCTGATCTTGTTACATGTATTAATTGAAATTGCTAACTATAGAATTAAAAATAATTATGTTCACTAATTATTGCCTAACACTCTGCAACAAAGTATATACTTGGTATTTCACGACAGGCTCGGGGTCTGCACCGAAAGAAAGAAAATCATGTGATCATTCGACGGAGTAACTAGCTGGTTTTCTCAATGACAAAGGTGTTACATGTACCTCGCTATTGTTGGCTTGTTTATCGCAGCACTTTATGTTGTGATTAGTAATTATTCGACACGTGCATGGCACGGCGGTATATAAACACAATGAACACTGACGTGAATCGATTATAATTGTACTCATGTACTGCTAAAATGCGACGGAAAAGTACGCAAATTGATTTTAAACAAACATGAAAATTTTGACGCTTTTCTTCACGATTAAATCGCAAAATCGTGCAAGCCTAGGTGTTGCGGAACAAGAATATGCGTTAGTGCAATGTACAGCATATACATTATATTGTATCTAAGTACTGTTTATGGCACAACTTTGACTTACATGCACATTTAAGCTACATGTAAGGCTTTACGCTACTGTCAGCTAAATTTCATTGGACATGTTGGAGCCCATTTGACGTTGACAACAGTGGTGTGATAACAAGTTTTTAGGAGCCGGAGTTGGCGAAGATGGAGCAGGTGAGGAGCAGTCAGGGGCTCCCATACTGATTGATCAGAGCTTTATTAAATCAGAATTATGTAGCCAGTCTACGAAATTTCTTTAATGGTAAACACCTTCAATAAATTGTGTTAAAATTTTTGCCAAATCGGATATAAGCAGTTTTTACTAATTTAAGTCACAGCCCCAAACAGACAGACACACACTGTGACACACACACTAGTGTTGGGAATTGGTACTATTTTTGTGATCGATGATTTGTTTTATATACTAACCAATGATCAGTTCTCATTTTTTACTCAGTTTGATTGCAGTAATTATAGCGTGTTCAAGGATACTTGTACCCCTTTCAAACCAGGTCACAGGTATGACAGATCCTTAATAATTTAAGAAATAATCTGTTGAATATTTTGAAACTAATTTGACTGGAAGCGGTTGCAAATAAGTTTCAAAATATTCACCATGTTATTGGTATGGTTGCTTTGAAATTAACATACTATTTCAGTGCTGAAAGAATTAATATCTTAGACTAAGGAGTAATACTATATAGTTGTAACAATTAAATTTAAATTATTTTCCAAAAAGTATTCATTTTCTAGTTTGACCAGTAAAAATATATTAATAAAGTCAATTTATAAACAACCAAAATCGATTTCTGAAATCCTGATCGATCGCTTGGTTGAACATACAAACCAATCAATCATCGATCAAATCGATTAATCGGAACAACACTAACACACACATGCACGCACGCAGGGTGAGCTAAACTCATACATGTACATATTGCACCCATCTGTTTCTTTAACCATTTAACACTCATATCAGCCAAAAATGGGCTCTGCAGTTGTCTTGAGAAATGTCTATTTTCAGCCCAAAAGAAGACAATTTTTGCAAATTTACCATTGGAATGACTGGCTCGATAACCAAGCCAGTGATTCCAGTGGTAAATTTCCAAAAATAGTCTTCCCTTGGTTTGAAAATGGATATTTTCTATGAGAAAATTGAAATTTTCTTGAAATAATTTGATAGTTAAAGTGTTAAAGTACCTTTGACCTGTATTACAGAATCTACATGTAGCTTCATCTACCAACATGTACAAGTCAGTCATGTCATTATAGAAATCTACATCACTCGATGCTTAGATAAATATTGTACATTAGGGCTCAATTTTAACACTAATCCGTTATCCGAGGATAGTAGAATTTCATACGGGTTAGTAAAACTCTCAAAAGAGGAAATATGAAAAAAACACTGATTTTCAGTACCTACCAAAAATAGACAAAAGAACAGATTTTCTGCTAGCTACATGTACATGCACAATGCATTATTGAATATTTTGAACTTAATTTGTCCGGAAAGTCGTTGCTGCGTTAAGCAGAAACAGCTTTCCGGACAATTTATTTTCAAATTATTCAACAGCTTCTTTGTATGATTGTCATGGAAATGAGTTTTGATCAGTGAATGGATTAAAGAAGTGATCAGCTTTGAGCTTACAAACATTGGGTTAGTGAAATTTGATGCAGGATAGTAAAATCAATGATGCATTTTCCGTCTTGGTTAGTAGCAAAAAAATCATTAAAATCTACCCCTGTTACCATTAACCCTTTAACACTCACATCAGCCAAAACGCCTTCTCCCGTGGTCTTGAGAAATGTCCATTTGCAGACCAAAAGAAAACTATTTTTGAAAATTTACCACTGGAATCACTTGCTTGAGAACGGCTCTCCAAGTGTGATACCAGCGATCGAAAAGAAGAAGACTTGCTCGATAACCGAGCCAGTGATTCGTGGTAAATTTTCAAAAATAGTCTTCTCTTGGTCTCAGCAAATGGACATTTTCTATGAGAAAATTTGTAATTTTTTAAAACAAATTCAATTGTTAAAGGGTTAAAAAACAAGTTCAGTTCACAGCTTTCACACATAGTAACTTACCCAGAGTAGATGTTTCTTCATCATATGATTTCTAATGCTGACCTGAAAGCTATACACCATCTCACACTGGAGACACGGGTATTCACCGGGCTGATGAAAAATAACAAACAGATGTAGTCATGTACACCTTAGAAGCTAGTACAGTAAGGGTCAAGTTCGACTACTATAGTCAGTTTGCTGGTTTACTGAACATGCGCAGTTGCTATGTCCAGTCGGATGCTGCTTAGCCGACTATAGTTTATTGGTGCCCGGTTCCCTATTGAATTATTATTGCAGAAAATTTGTAGCCGGGTACCAGTCTCCATTAACCCTTTCTATCGTCTGTTTTGATGGCCTATGAAAATGGGTTATTATTGTCCGCCGAGACGTCAAAAAGCGTCCATATGGCATAAAGTGGGAAGGAATTTCGTGAAATATTTACATCTTTATATGCACTTATTTGTGGCAAGCGACCAGTGTCTGCCATTTTGAAATTTACGCAAACTTCGAACTAACCATCTACAATGAGCTCGGGTGCTCGGTCGACTATAGCTAACTAGCTAGTTAACTATTTGAAGTTCGTTTGGGAATCTAGTTAGCTATAGCTAAAAATGGGTAGGAGTCGAACTTGACCAAGGCTATCTGTTATACATTTTTATTACATGTTTGTCTAAATAACTAGATAGCACAGAAACAGAACTATATGTATTTATTCATGAATACATGTACATACCTGTATCATGCTCTAAGGTAGCGTGCATGAATTCCATGCAACACGCCAAAATTTACATGTACATACATGTAAAGCAGCTAACGACCTATGGCAGCAACAGCTCCAAGTCAAGTTGTTTCAAAATATTCAACAGAAGGTTTATTAAATTGTAAATTGATCAGACGTACAATTTGTACAGTTGACAGACTTTTCAGGCTTCGTGATGAGTTACATAGTATATTACAATATACGTTATCATGATTGCAATGTCAGTCTACATGTGACATAATTTATTATGATGTCATACATGCCTGTACATGTACTTGAGATGCTTGAGCTCTGCCCCCTACTTTCATGAGTTGGAATAGATACGATACATGTACATTGAAACCTGAATTCCAAGATTTTTTATTTCAATCTAAGCTGTTGAATATCGTGAAATGAATTTGACTGGGGTGGCAGCAACAGCTCCCAGTTAAATTTGTTTAAAATTATTCACCAGAATGGTTATTAAGTTGCAAATTCATCGAAGAAATACAATTCATACACTTTCGTGACAAACTTTTCGAGTTTCTAGGCGGAACTACAATGTATGTGTACATCATATTGCATGTACATGTATTTATTGTGATGTACATGTGTTTGATTATAACGTCAGATACATTGTACTTGAGTAACAGAACAGATCCCTCTATTGTAATCATCTTTGGGCACCCTCATAAGGATTTCAAGTAAGTATTTACTATCATGACTATTTACCATGTCAATAGACACTATATGTACATACCAAGTTATCCAGTGCCACCTCAATCTTCTTGCCACGCCTATGCTTCATTTTTATCTTTCTAATTATCCCTTTCTTTAATGGTTTTGACAGTATTTTAATAGTAGATCTGGCATTTGATTTGTCTTCGGACTCATTCACAAGTGTTGGTTGGTCTTCGGACTCCTCCATAATTGTTGGCCTTTCCTCACACTCTTTCACTGGTATTGGTTCATCTCCATGTACGGATTCATTCATTATCCTGTCGCATACTCCACATCCAGATTTCTGACATGACTCCCGATCTTCTAAACGACACACGATGATGGATGGACGCAGTATTTGACCCAGAACTGTATTAATGCGTTCTTGTTTGACAGGTGTCTGATTAAATACCACAGATACAAATTTCTTAGGTGAGACGTTCTTGCTAATTGCGTGGGATGCAGATTGAGCAGCCATTTCTGAATCATCGCTTACATAATCAGATTGATGACGAGGAGATAAAAGCTGCGGTGTGGATGAGTGTTCAGCGTGAAATAAGCCTCCACGACTACCAGTACGACTGGTAGGTGTGTCACCACACGTAGGTTCATCATCAAAGGTAGGTGCATCATCACAGGCTGGTGTATCATTGTAGGTAGATGCATAAATGAGGGTGGATGCCTTATTATGGGTGCATGCAACTGAATCATCTGAGCCAAAAGGTGGTGATGATTTAAGTTTATGGAATGGAGTACATGCCAAATAGTTTCCAGTGGATTCTTTACCATGTCCATGCAGAGATTTACTGAGTGACAGAAATTCTGTATCAGATAAACTGCTCTCGAGCCCTAAAGAAGCCATGTACTGATATCTAAAAGTGTCAGTTTCATTTTCAGAACAAATATCATCATTATAATCATCCTTGTCAGTTAACATAGATTCACTATGAATAGCTTCATGTCTAAGATCACTCAAGTGGTTATGAATGGGCTTACTGAGAACATCATGCTCTGTTTCCAAATTATTGTTAGAACAAATTAAATGAGTCGTTTTTTCTGAACTGTGATGATGTGAGAACTCGGCACAAACTGCTTTAGATGTTCGGATCTCCTTTAGCGATCTGACAACTGGAATCCGTACATTAAAATGCTCAGACATATATATTGGTGTCTTTTTCATTCGTGTGGATATACGCCCTGTGGATGCTAAAATAACATTAGAAGTAGTGTTTGATATGAAGTGCGTGTCTTGATCAACCTCTGTATTGTTTGGTGGAATCACACCATCAGAACTAGCAAGAGATTGAGGAATTATGACCTGACTCTCGGGTAAAATCTCTTGGTGAGGCTCTGTTCTAGTACACGTAACATTCGCTACGTGATTTGCTTTATTGTTAGCTTTTCGGACATGCACATCAAAATACTTAGTCATATATGCTGGTGTCTTTTTGATTCGTGTAGATATGCGGCTCGAAGATGCTGATAGTTGGTTCTCGAGAGCCGATAAAATACCATCAGTATCATTTGTTGAAATGGAGTTGATATCTGGGTTAATATTTGGCCTGCTCTTTGGTGTCGTGCAGGGGATTCTTTCTACAGTTTCTGGAAGTGACACTTCCCTGTTGGCTAAACTCTTCTGATGCGAGTCTGTTGCAAAATACTTCAAACTAGTTAAACTTTTAGTCCTATCGAATGTGCCTAATAGATTATTATTTGGTCCATTAGCTGGAGAAACCGGTTGCTCTAAGGAGATGTCAACCCTGTCAACAGTCTCTTGAAATAATTCTTTTGCTGATGACGATTTAGATAGATGTAGAATAGTTTGAACAACTGACTGACTTGTAGACGATGCTATCTTGGATGCAGAATCGTTTATTGCATTTACGGGACAGTCAGCTCCATGTACGCCAGCTAATGAAACCGGAAGATTTGAAAAATCTGCATCGGGTGATGAATCTAATTTCAAATTTATGACTTTTGTAGGCGACTTCTCAGAAGATACATGTATGCCAGCATTATATTTACCCACACTTGATTGCCTACTAAATGAGTGCGATAGGTCAATTATTTTACCTGGCGTCTGTTGTTTCACAGCGTGTAATATTTTAGCCAACTCATTCTGCTGTAGAGGACCACCACCTGAGCTTAGACTACTGCCTTTCATAATGCCAGCTAATGTAAGGTTAAACTTTGGTGTGCTAACAATACTCTTTGAAACACTTATTGGTGTTCTAACAATACTCTTTGAAACACTTATTGGTGTGCTAACAATACTCTTTGAAACACTTATTGGTGTGCTAACAATACTCTTTGAAACACTTATTGGTGTGCATGGCATACTTTTGCTAAGAAGCACAGGTTTTTTGTTTATAAGAGGAGTACTTGTTAACATCACAGTTCTAGTTGAACTTGCAATAGCTACTTTAGGAATAGATTTTGACGAAACATTGTCACGTCTAAGTGTAAGAATTTGTCTATCCACAACAGCAGAACTCTTCATGTGTGGGTTCTTCTTAAGCTTAAGTAACTGTGCCCTCGCCTTTGCAGAAATACTGTGAAACTTACGAAATTTAGGCCCAGTCGAAGAAAGATTTACACTTGTCGCTGTCCTCGCATACCGCACAGGAGTTTCAGGAGTTTTGAGCAATGTCAAACTTTGTATATTAGCCTTACAATGTTCATGACCTTGTGACTTAGCAAATGCACTCTTATACTTCTTTATTCTCCCTTTCGGCATTACCTTAGTGTAGTCATCTTCTCTATAAGATCTAACCGCAACATTTGCAAGCTTGGACTGCTCGCTACGATATTTTCGTTTAATCGGTGTTTTCCTCACAGCTGGTGACAGAAGTGCATCATTATCGCTATGTTCATAATCCATATGCTGACTAGAATCAATGTCATCATCCGATAAATCTTGACTCTCAGGTTCAGAGTCGGTGTCTTTAATGATATACTGCTCAATCGTTTCCTGATCAAGGCGATGTAAACCTACTTTAGCACCCATTATACCATTAAGCCAAGCCACTCCTACTCTAAACATAGCATTTGTATCAGCCATATTTAGGCTTTAGCTACCACGCAGAGTGTATTCAATTGAACAATGTATCTGTGGTATGGCTATCTAGACTGACAGAACATATCTATGACATTGTATGTCAATTCTCGCCAACAACTTAGATATAAATCATGTAGAGATCTCATCCAGAGTGCGATCACATTTTCACATTACATCTGATTGCTAGATTCCACAACCTATCTGAAACAGAAAATATGCAAAATTAAGTAAAGCACTAAATTAAGCTTATTCTAATTCTATATATAGGGAATCTGGAACGAGGTCACTTTTCATATCACTATTATGGACCGAGTTGAAAATGATCAATTTGCACGAACTTTAGCGAGTGCAAAATTGATAATTTTCAACGAGGTTCATAATAGTGAGATGAAGTGACCGAGTTTGAGATTTTATTTATGATATAAACTGTAATTTTGAAATATTTGCCGATAGTTGCTATTGTGACTTTTATCTGATTTCTCATTGTTGATTTTCGTGAAATCGATACCGCCGCTGTGACGCACCACTACATGTACTTGATAACAGATACTGAATGCGCAGCAAAATATAGTGACAAACACAAAATCTGGCAATGTCAGTCGTTAAATAGTATTTTAACTGGTCATTGAAAATTATAGCCACGGCCATCAATCGTTACTTCGCTGCCGACTGATAAACTGTCAAACGATGACATTTTGCGATGACGTTTCATGAATGACAAATCGTAGTAAACAAATTGTAGTAAAACAGCACCGCATAGTAATCCCTACGTGTCACGCTCACATAAATCGATGTTTTAATTGGTCGATTTAAATGGGTAATTCACCTAACAGCCAATGAAAATACTCCGTTGAATATGGCACGCGTGCTTATATCGAAAAATATGGAACGGGCGAGAAGGCTTGTTTATATGATAAACATATATATTCATATCTTATGGACAAAATTGTTATGCATGTAGCTGTGTTGCAGGCCTTGAAATAATGGGGAGATCAGAAAATCATCTCGCTGCGATCTCCTGAATGGGATTTTAAGAGAATGATACTTATGTGTTTGATTTCTCTTAATGGTCAAGAAAATCAAGAGCACTGCATAGCCAATGTCCACTGCACAATAGGTTTGATATTCTACAACATTCTGCACGTCTAAGACAAAGCACTAGCGCCACAACAATCAGATCTCTAAATAAATGGTCCAAGGCCCATAGTGCTCACCTGTATGCACATGTTGCTGATGAGGAACTCTAAACATGTTTAGATTTATAATGCACAACAAGCATCATTGGTCCATCAGGCAACCATAACTGTTGACATAGACAGACGGCAATCGTCCTTATCATTATTGACCAATGCGGCAATTATTCTTATACCACTAATAAAACAAGAGCTCCATCACTTGATGACAGATCAATGAACAAGTGATCCTGTATGAGACGTAGACCAGTCATCCTACATGTAGGAAGTTTCAACGTGATCTGCTAAACAGTCATGGAGTTATCTATCCAAACTGAATTTTGGATCATCTACAATTTCAATAGGTGATTTCCTCAGTCATGCCATCAAGTTTTGAAGCGACTTGCGACAGAAATGGCGAAATCGATTTTCAAAATGGCCACCAGTGGCTGGGGACCATCTTGGAATTAGGCTCACTTCAATAGTTTCTTTCTCAAGAGCTAGTACAACCACCCTATCAAGTTTCAAAGCAATTCGATAAATGGTAATTATCATCCGGAAACCAATTTTCAAGATGGACACCCTTGGCTGGCAGCCATCTTGGATCTTGGATTATCGTCAATTTCGATGAGTTGCTTCTCCAGACCTAGTCCAACCACCATATACTGATGGCCGGCGACTATCTTGGATTTCGGATCATTGTCAATTTCGAAAGATTTCTTCAAGTTTCAAGGTGATCCAATAAACGGTAAAAGAGTTAGCATATGGAAACCACTCTACCGCCTGTCCGGATGGTGCCATCGCATAATATCCTGACAAAATATTGGTGTCCATGACACTATTGACCAATGGGAAAAGTACCACCGACCAATGGAGCCACCATCCCTGACTTTATTGACCCAGCAGATAACATTTAATACCAACTGGACCATGGTTACAGTAAACAAGAGCCATCAGAGGACGGCATATCCCCCCAGATCCAAACATTTCAGATAAACATACATCGTAGCTAAACTGTAGTTGTGTTGACATCTTGAAATGATTGCCAGAGATGGATGGACCAACAGACTGACACACATACATTCTATACAGACGCATGGATGTATGTATGTATGTATGTCGGATTTATATAGCGCCAATTCCAAACTGAATTGCTCAAAAGCGCTTTACAAAATTTAGAATGCTCTTTGGAAAAGATATGTTTTTAGTAGTGATTTAAATGAGTCAATTTTAGAGCAATTTCTAATTTCAGGTGGAAGAGAATTCCAGAATCGCGGACCGGCTCGAGAAAATGCACGATCAAGTTTGATTTTGGTATGGTACATAGTAATTGTGTTCTAGACCTAAGAGACCTTGGTGCTGCTCTTTGCTGGATTAAGGTGGGGCCAGATCATTTAGGCACTTGAACACCAACAAAGCCACCTTGTACCATATACGTTGTCTTATAGGCAACCAGTGCAGCTCCAATAGGACAGGTGTGATATGATCGAATCTTTTGGTGTGTGTAATCAGTGTAGCTGCTGTATTCTGCGCTCTCTGTAAACGATCTAATTGGCTAGATGGTATGCCTATTAACAGAGAGTTACAGTAGTCCAGGCGTGACGTGATGGTAGCATGTACGAGAGTTTTGACCGCGTTTTCATCCAGGAAGCTGCAAATTTTGCTAATGTTCCGAATGTTCATGAATATGGAACGGCAGACAGTGGTAACATGAGCTTCCATCGATAGGGAATTGTCAAATGTTACGCCTATGTTACGGGCACTTGCACTGAAAGATACGTCAGCCTCCCCAATGTGCAAACTGGTGATGTCAACCTTATGTCTTAGGTGCGGTGAGGTTATTAACAGAATTTCAGTTTTCTTATCATACAACTGCAATAAGTTGCTTAACATCCATAGTTTAATGTCACGAACACAGTCTTCAACACGCTCACGAGCATTCACCTGGTCATTTGCATAGAATGCGAGATATAGCTGTGTATCGTCAGCATAGAAATGGTAACTTATGCCATTATGCCATGAGACTGCAATAGCACTCCAAGGGGTGCTGTATAGATTGTAAAAAGGATCGGTCCCAGGACCGACCCCTGTGGCACACCTGATGTTAATTCATGTTCCTCTGATTTGATATTATTCACAGTGATCATTTGATGGCGTTTTCTGAGATATGATGAAAACCAAGCAAGAGAAGTGTCTAAAATGCCCAGTTCTGCTAATCTAGATAACATGACATCGTGGTCTATAGTGTCAAATGCGCATGTACAGGCATATGGATAGCACATGCACATCTTCAAGAGGTAATGCGAATCCTTACTAAGTTTCAATAGAATCACAGCTAAATTGTAGTTGTGTTGACAAATTTATATATCGGCTTAACGGTATTTAAAGGGAGATAACGCTGTAATGAATAATTTTCTGGCCACGAAAAAAGCACATGCACATCTTCGGATGGCAATGACTAGATTTACCATGTTTCAAAAGAATTGTAACTAAACAAACTGTAGGAGTTGCATTGACAAGGATGGACTGACAGATGAACATACATTTTGGACAGATGGATGGATGTACAAGTATACAGATAGCACATGCACATCTTCATGTTGTAATGATAACACTTACCAAGTTTCAAAAGAATCGCAGCTAAACTGTAGGAGGAGTTGCGTTGACAAATGATTGGCAATGCAGTTTACGTATCGGCTTTAAGATATTTAAAGGGTGATAACTCTGTAATGAATAATTTTTTGGCCGCGAAAAGAGCACATGCACATGATACTGATAATGTGGACAAAATTTAACGTTAATCCATTGAGACCTCTAGGAGTTCCGTTGACACGAATTGATTGTCAGAGATGGATGGACTGACAGACGGACGTACATACATTTTGGACAGATGGATGGATGTACAGGTATACGTATAATAAATGATACTGATAATGTGGACAAAATTTAAAGTTATTCCATTGAGACCTCTAGGAGTAGTTGCGTTGACAAGAAATGATTGTCAGAGATGGATGGACTGACAGACAGACATACATACATTTTGGACAGACGGATGGACGTACAGGTATACGGATAGCACATGCACACTTTCATGTGGTAATGATAACACGTACCAGTTTTCAAAAGAATCAGAGCTAAACTGTAGGAGTTGCGTTGACAAGAAATGATTGGCAATGAAGTTTATGTATCGGCTGCAAGTTATTTAAAGGAGGATAACTCTGTAATGAACAATTTTTCGGTCACGAAAAAAGCACATGCACATCTGCACATGACACTGATAAGGTCGACATAATTTTTAAGTTAATCCATTGAGACCTCTAGGAGTTGCGTTGACAAGAAGTGATTGGCAATGCAGTTTATGTATTGGCTTTAAGAGATATAAAGGGGGATAACTGTGTAATGAACAATATTTCGGACGGGAAAAAAGCACATGCACATGATACTGATACTGATATTGTGGACAAAATTTTAAGTTAATCCATTGAGACCTCAGAGGAGTTGCGTTGACAAGACGGGGATAGATGGATGGACAGATGGATGGATGGACATGCTGATCGCTATATTCCCCCACCCCGTCTTCCAGGGGGGGAATAAAAAAAATGGATGAGGAAATGCAAGAATATGGGTTTCATTGACATTATTGACAAATGGGAATAGTATATTGATCAATGGGGCAGCCATCCCTGACATTATTGACCCAGCAGATGACATTTATCAACTGGATGATGGTCACAGTAAAAAAGATTGGATGAGGAAATGCAAGAATATTGGTGTCACTGACATTATAGAGCAATGGGAAAGGTACGATTGATCAATGGGGCAGACATCCCTGACATTATTGACCCAGCAGATGACATAAATTTACCAATGGGACAATCGTCACAGTAAAAAAATTGGATGAGGAATTGTAAGATTATTGATGTCATTGACATTATAGACCAATGGGAAAGGTATGATTGATCAATGGGCCCGATATCCCTGACATTATTGACCCAACAGATGACATTTATCAATGAGACAATAATCACAGTAAACAAATTGGATGAGGAAATACAGGCATATTGGCCTAATTGACATTATAGACCAATGGGAAAGGTACGATTGATCAATGGGCCAGACATCCCTGACAGTATTGGCCCAAAAGATGACATTTACCAACAGGACAATGGTCACAGTAAACAAATTGGATGAAGAAATGCAGGAATATTGACATTATTTACCAATGGAAAAGGTACGATTGATCAATGGGCCAGTCATCCCTGACAGTATTGGCCTAAAAGATGACATTTACCAACGGGACAATGGTCACAGTAAACAAATTGGATGAAGAAATGCAGGAATATTGGTGTCATTGACATTATTTACCAACGGGAAAAGTAGCATTGATGAATGGGGCAGCCGTCACAGACACTATTGATCAATAGTTCAACTGTCACAACACTGACATTTAACAAAGGGGCAATGGTGAGATCCTTGTAACACATTTGGTTGGGGAAATGCAAGAATATTGGCATGATTGACCAATAGGAAGAGTACATGTACAATTAATCAATGGGGCAGCCATCCCTGCCACTATTGCCATTTGATTGAAGCGTACTAAAGGAACATTTCCGACAAATCTTGTTTTAGTCTATTGCCAATTTGCGAAAAGTGACACAGATTATTTGCCCCATAGAGTTCAATACTTAAAATACTTTAAAGAGCCAGAGTTATGGCCCTTATTTCAAGTCATGGTTACTTCATATTCATAGGGTGAATAGATATTGTCTGAAAGAACATATCTGCTAAATTTGTTTTTAATCCATTAACAATCGACAAAACAAATGTATTTTAGCCAAAGGGTTCAATAGTTTCAAGTCGTAATGAACCAGAGTTATGGCCCTTGTTTAAAGGTGCAGCCTCTTTATATTCATAGTCCAAATATGTATTTGACTGAAGACACATATAGATCTGCTAAATTTGATTTTAATCCATTAACAATTGACAAAACAAATGGGGAGTTTCACAATAGGGTTCAATAGTTTAAAACAATGAACCAGAGTTATGGCCCTTGTTTAAAGATGCATACTCTTTGTAGCCAGAGTTGAAATAGATATTTACCTGAAGGAACATATCTGTTCAATTTGATTTTAATCTATCAACAATTGGCGAAAACATGTATTTTCCTCATATGGCTCAATACACGTACTTACAGTACATGTAAACACACCTCAATAAACCTGAGTTATGGCCCTTGTTTAAGGGTGTGGTCACTTCATATTCATGGCTCCAATAGTTGTTGCCTAAAGGAACATATCTAATAAATTTAGTAGTAATCCATCAGTAAATGACGAAATGTGCAACAGAAGTATTTTCCTCAATACTTTGAAAATACAACAATGGACATAACGACCCCCAGACTTCACGCCTTTAGGTGGAGGTAGTCTGGTGTTATACCCCCATGGATACTTACCTCCTCTAATACTATTTGCTATATAGATCCTAGTATCTATTACATTCGGAAAAACTTCAGCTGACTCTGCCGTCCTCATATAACTTCATCCTCTTCTAAATTATCTTGATTTGAGCTTCCAGCCTCATATCAATTACCGCTCAAACCGCCAAAATCTGTGTTTCATACAAACCCGGTCTAGGGTGATGTAATCAATGCGTTGCACACAAACTTCATATTTAATTTTTACAGCGAAATCAATGAGGGGTGGTTGAGGTGGGCCATAGTATTAGAGGAGGCAAGTATCCACGGGGGGGGGGGGGGGGGGGGGGGGGGGGTATAACGCCAGACTACCTCCACCTAAAGGAGTGAAGTCTGGGGGTCATTATACCTACCCGTAAGATACATTACCTCCTCTAATACTATTTGCTATAACCCCAGAATTCGTCATGATCATATATTAACCTGAATCTTGAAGGTTATAATATGACTAACTTTCTCCTCTAATACGGAGGGTAGGCAAATCGCGGGAGGCGGCAGATCAGCAAAATAAGAAAAGGTGCATAATTCACACACAACATGATTGTTAGTACCACACCTGATTAAAGATGTTATGAGGACTAGATACCCGATCGCTCTGATTAACTTGACAATCATAATACAGATTCTCCTTTACTAGAAGAACAAAATGCTTTTAAAATTTTTGTAATCGACCCAGCCAAAGCTGAGATAAGCATGTAGCAAAAACCTTAACAACCAAACGTTTTTAGCTATCGTGCTAGAGTTGTGACGTCACACCGGGATGACACCAATTCCTATTAGTCTAGATTATTATCTCGGGAGCAAAGCTAGGCTCTCTCCTGCTGCGCGTATTAGGCACCTATGCACATATTCTTTGACAATTCATTGTTCACACAGGGACACTACATTGTTCGAGATGCACAAAGGTTCAATAATATCGAAGTTGATTAAAATTTAAAGGACAGACCTCATGCCAGTCATGGTCACGGTGCCTGACATCACAATTCTAACGTAGGCCTGTTAGAGGTGACAGTAACATCGGAGTTCGTGTACGTGAATTAGGCTATATTTAATCAAACCCACCCACACACTTCTTGGAATACAATTCTACAAATGCATATATATGTTATCTTTCTGGATTGACTGCAGAGATTTTGCATATATGATAGGCATGCATGTACACAACTTTTTAAATGATAGTTAAGTAGTCCTACACCGCTCAGTGCACGTATGATCGCAATTTACCATTGTGTAGGCCTATGAATAAATTTATGATTGCACTATAACAGTTACTCCAGTTATGTGTTTAAAGTTAACTAAAATGTCTGGTAAATATAAATCTAATCAAAACTAATCTATTTGCGTATAGTCTACATTGACATATTATTGACAGTACACGGTTTGTTTACAATTTAGGCAACGGTCGAGGTGCGTAGTGAGGCTTTCACTGTCGTCCGCACACTTATAGTACAACTTAAATAACATACTGTTGAATGTTTTTGAACATAATTGGGTTGGATGTCAACCCAAATTGTGTTCAAAATATTCAACATAACGTTTCTTGTAACATGTTCATATGGTTATAACTACCATATTTGTGTTTTTGATTTGGAAGCATTTAAACTTATTTATGAGCTGCACTGTAAGTAAAGATGGTATGCTAGGGACCTAACAGAGGCAGATATGTGTTTGACAGAAGTTTAGATGCCGGGTAGCAGCTGAAAATGATTTGCTATACATATACATAAAAAACAATGTATTTCTATATGTACATACAGACACATGTATATACATGTACATATAATGTATAGCAAACGATGCTGCAAATCATTGATATTTTCCCTCTAGTCATAACCATTCTTACACGCTGTCACATATGGGACCATGATGTGTCACATACGCACCCAAGTTATGTTACTGTTATTACTTTCTGTATTGATGTTCAATAAAGTTGATGGTCTATTTGGATATGAGTACATATTGCGTTTCCATATACAACAAGATTTCATTATACCTCAATACAGTTCAGACCAATTAATTCAGCCATGTAAAATGTGTCTTAGCTACAAATATTGTGCATGAGTATCCATTTCTTTCATATCATTTGTTGAAGAAAGCATGGCTAAATATATTCATAGTAAAAAGTTAGATTGCATCTATTCCTTTATCAGAAAATGTTAAAGAATATATGTCCAAATGTCACATACACAACCATGGAATTGCCCTCCCTATTTGATCTCATATGTTAACCTGTATTAGGTTATGGGCTTCTATATTAGCCCCTCTGCTTAATATATCTATATTTTGTTTAAGATTTACCAGTTCTGATGAGTATTGGAGTATTTCCCAGTATTTCCCGCTTTTTGGAGTATTTTCCAGGGCAGTATTTCCCGCTTTTATGGGGTATTTCCCTGGGGCAGTATTTACCAGCATTTCCCCACCCAGTATCTCCTGCACCGTGAAATTGCTGCCAACCCTACTGTCTTTCGTGCTTGATAGTCTGACACGTTGTACGAATTGTATGCCTTTACCATTTAACCCTTTAAGCATTGAACTTGTTCAAGAAAATTGCCATTTTTACAAAGAAAATGTCAATATGCAGACCAAGAGAAGACTATTTTTTTAATTTTTGCACTGGAATGACGGGCTCGATTATCGAGCCAGTCATTTCAGTGGTAAATTTAAAAAAAATACTTTTCTCTTGGTCTGCAAATTGACATTTCTAAAGACCACTGCAGAAGCCGTTTTTGGCCGATATGAGTGTTAAAGGATTAGTAAACATTTTGTTGAATATTTTGATACTAATTTGATTGTATAGCAGCAAAAGCGCCCAGTCAAATTAGTGTAGTTTTGCGCAGCCATGATAAAATCTGTTGCAGTCATAATGATTCGAAATAGTCTGTCTTTAAGGCTTAATAGTTCAACACGTTGCACGAATTGTATGCCTTTACAATTTAATAAACATTCTGTTGAATACTTTGAAACTAATTTGACTGGACACTGTTGCTGCCCACTCCCAGTTGACAACACTTCGCCTCTGATGAGTTCCGCTCAAGGAACGAAACGCCATGAAGTCTGAATCAAAAACAGTGATGACTACTCATGATCATTACCCATACAAGCAGCCAAAAAATCTCCACTAAAGGAGCAATACCTCTACGATCTTGACCTTCAGAAACCCTTGGAGATTTTTTACCAAAATGACCTACAACCGGTCAATAATCCTGAACCGCCAAAACGTTTTTTCAACCGCCAAAATGGACACAACCGGTAAAAAACTCACAACTGGTAGAAATTACCACAACCGCCAAAAAGTTGCACAACCGCCAAAAATGGCAGAACCGGCAAAAAACTTACAACCGGTAAAAATTATCACAGCCGCCAAAAAACGGTCATAAGCCGCCAAAACTGGCACAACCGTTAAGAAAGTCTCAACCACCAAAAAACGGTCACAGGCCACCAAAACATGTCAACCGGTAAAATGTTTGACCAGGCCGCCAAACCCCAAAAAATTCCAAACGGGGTAACCGCCAATCTGGTTCTTTTCTGCCCATACATAGTCAAGATCGACTCAATCCACAGGCTCACCCAGTAAGGGTATAAAATGGAAGAAAATTCCAGTCCAGATCATTCAGACTTTTGGTCTCAAATCGAGACCAAGCGTCAGGATTAACAACCTTCGACGAGTAGCTCATATAACTGACTACGTTGTTATCATCTATAGGCAACAACAGCGCCCGCCGCCCAGTCAAATTAGTTTCAAAAATATTTAACAGCTTACCTACAGGTACAGTTTTCTGGAAATTGAAATACGATCGAGGTATGGGTGGAGTTTACGGTAGCTAGAGATGGATGGGGTATAGCTAAAATTGGAAGGATCCATTGATGTTAAAATGATAGTATTGACCCACTGGAAGCGTTATATGTACATGGTTCCGCATATTAAATTTATAGATCTATCAGCGATTTCCCCTTTAATAAATTATTATATAATCTTATAAAATTAATTTGACTGCAACAATTTCCAGTCAAATTATTTTCAAAATATTCAACAACTTACAAGTACAATATAGCTAGATGTTTGCATTGAAAACTAAACTTTGAGATACAATTAATTCAGTGATGCAAAGTTATCACTTAAATGTAACCCTGTAACACCCAGCTGGCCAAAAAGTCATTCCAGTGCATGTTTTCAAAAATAATCTTTTGGTCTATAAAATGGACAAAACAAATACCAGATAAATACTATGAACTTTAATATGTTATTGAATTACGTCAATTCTTCCTGAGCAATTGACCTTTTTATCCTATGTGAGTTTTGTAACTCTTGGTGTATTCAATCAATGCCACTGATCTTCAACTTATTTCATTCCTTATTTCCTTGACATGCTTGAAACCAAGACATCTTTAAAATCATTAACCCTCAAATTTGTTCAGGAAAATTTACATTTTCTCATACAAAATGTCCATTTGTAGACCATGAGAAGACAATTTTTGAAAATTTACTACTGGAATGACTGACTCGATTATCGAGCTGGTCACTCCTGTAGTAAATTTTTGAAGTCTTCTCTTGGTCTGCCAATGGGCATTTCTCCAAGACCACTGCTGAAGCCATTTTTAGCTGATGAGTGTTAATGGGTTAAACTAGCTTCAACAGAAATAAATATGAGATCAGCTGAATGTTGACCATTTAAAAAATAATTGGCCTCAAAGATATCACTTCCTATGGTAACACCAATTGTCATTCTAATTGTTTTAACCTTTTCCTGCACAAGCCAGCAAAAAACACATTCTACAGTGGTTGTGAGAAATGTCCATTTGCAGGTTTAAGCGATGACTATTTTTGAAAATTTACCACTAGAATGACTCGATAACTGAGCCAGTGTCATTCCAGTGCTAAGGTTTCAAAAATAATCTTTTAGCACGCAAATAGATGTGCTAACATGATGAATTTAGCTTTTCTTGTAAAATCGTGGTCATTAAAGGGTTAAAATCAACTGTATAAAAATGTTGAGATATCTGAAGTAAACATTGGTATGGAATTAGAATTGATAAAATCGGAGTTGGAATTGACCTTGTCTGGGTGGAATTGATAAAATGAACTGATGTGGAAACAGAACTGGAATTTACAAAATGGAATTGGAATTTAACTTGAAAATGTAAATTTCCATGAAATCTATGATTTTGAAATCTGTCAAGCAGCTACATATATCGAGAAGCTTTTTGACAATTTCCACAAATTCTTTCATAAAATCTAACATTTTCACCCAAATAATTTTACCAATCAAAATTCTAAATAGAAGTTCTGGAGCCTACCAAGATAGTGTCCGTTCAGCCAACTACATGTACATGCATGGTTAAATTCCGTCAAGCAGTTAAGGATGAGTGGTGTTTTGACAATTTCTGGTAAATTGTTCAGCAAATCAAAGATTTTCCAAAAAGAATTGACCAATTAAAATTCTGCATAGAAGCTGTGAAACCTAGCCCCATACAGCCATAGGGTCCTTCCAACCAAATTATCTTGAAATCTGCCACGCAGAGTTAATAAGGATATTTAGCGTTTTGACAATTTACCAATCAAAATTCTGTATATAGGTTCTGATGAAGCCTACACCCATATGGTCCACCCAGCCAAATTAGTTTGAAATCTGCCAAGGGGTTAATGATTGAGGACTGGCGTTTTTAATCAGACATTGATGTATTCTGGATGGTTGCCATGGCATAAGCTCACTTCTTGGCAGGTGAGCTAAAAACAATTTCGCCAATAAATAAACCCATACTCTTAACTTTCATTGGTCCACAGTGAACATTCTCATCTGCCGTCTGGCTTCCTTTGAACAAACTGGAATGGCCCTCAGTACATACATTTATCATATAAACAAGCCCTCTAGCCCGTTCCAAATTTTTCGATATGAGCACACGTGCCATATTCAACGAAGTATTTTCATTGGCTGTTGGGTGCGCAACCCATTTAAATTGACCAATTAAAACATTGATTGATGTGAGCGTGACGCGTAGGGATTACTATGCAGTACTGTTTTACTACGATTTGTTTACTACGATTCATTCATGAAACGTCATCGCAAAATGTCATCGTTTGACAGTTTATCAGTCGGCAGCGAAGTAACGATTGATGGCCGTGGCTATGCGATAGCCTTAGAAGAAAAGTGTAGCCTACGGCTGACATCGCCAGATTTTGTGTTTGTCACTATATTTTGCTGCGCATTCAGTATCTGTTATCAAGTAGTGGTGCGTCACAGTTTTCATGAAAATCAACAATGAGAAATCAGATAAAGGTCACATCAGCAACTATTGGCAAATATTTTAAAATTACAGTTTATATGATAAATAAAATCTAAAACTCTGTCTCTTTTCATATCACTATTATGAACCTCGTTGAAAATTATCAATTTTGCACTCGCTAAAGCTCGTGCAAATTGATGATTTTCAACCTGGTCCATAATAGTGATATGAAAAGTGACCATGTTCCAGATTCTCTATGTACGGTCATGGTACCTGTTTCTAACAGCGTTCTATTTCTAACCATTGCTCATTTTTGCGTTCTCCCGCACTCGTTGTTTTCGTGACGTCATCAAAACATATTTATTTCAATGGATGCATCAGTTTTACACAACATTTGACAATTTTATTAAAATGCAGCAGAAATAAGTAATTATTTTACATATCTTTTTGTTTGACGTGTGAAAAACATATTTTCACTATTACTTTTTTCAGGGTCCATAAAAATGCAGATAACTGCTATAAAAATTAAAGAAACTAGTCCAATTTTCGCATCAGACGACATATGCCAGTTGCTGTCAAACCGGGCATGTTGATTTCACCAACATAATAATAATTAATTTCTACAGATACACTGAAGTGGCATGGGGTGCTTATATTATTTTCAAGTGTAGATTGATTCTTTCACGCACATGCCCAATCCAAATAGGGCCAGTTTTTCTATATGGTAAAAACGAAAATAATTTTAACGTTTTTATGTTATGCAAAACAATCCTTATTTTCATTTTAAGCACCAGATTTAATACTTCGCAAAGCAAGGATACAGCCGTTTGATTTTGAAAATGGTGCTGTTGCTGTCTATGTACCGAGTACTACGAAAAATGGAATTTGCCCAGATATAGATTTACTACAATAAATTAAGTTGTAGTCCAATTTTAACGGCGATCGTATCATTATTTCTGCAGACATACTCTCCTGTTGTCATATCATAGACATTGGTGTCATATCATCATCTCGTTGCTATAGAAATAACAGATTTGCATCCCTGTTAGAAACTGGTACCTAAGTACACAAAAACTCCCTGAAAACCGATATTTTGGTTTGCACATACTTTGTTTTGCACGCAGTAAATTTATTTGGAAGAATTAAAAATTTGTATTCATTTTTTATTTCACTTATGACTTGCCAATTACTAGATAGAAACTATTTCTTGACAAAAGCTTTAAATTCTTATGCAATCGGTAAAACTTCCATAACCTGTTTAAGGCTGTTAGAAACCGGTATTTGGACCATACATGTATCCATATTATATCCGGCATATAAATAAATCGCAGACAACCGCGTATTCAGATTTCGCTATTCAAATAAGTTGTAAAATTTAGCTTGGCTCCGAAATTTACGAACCAGTACCCGTAACCATTGGTAATGACAATTTACAAACCAAGATCAAGTAGGTTTCTGGATCGACGAACAGTGTCAGTAAATCTTCCACTTCTGGTATCAAAAAATGGATGAACCACGAACAGTTTCAATGAACTACTGACATGATTCGCGAAACGAGCCCTTGTTAAGTTGTTTACCACAGAATGACAGATCTCACGTGACTCGTCTGTAGGCAAATCAAAATCATAAATAAAATTAATTACGCTCTTCCTTTATCATTTATGGCACCATTTTAATAAGTAATGTTATCTACTTCTGTAGCTTTTCCCAATCGAAAGAAGATGTTAAATTATACATACACAGACACGACATACACGTAAACGAAATATATTAAAGTTACCAGTTTTCGTAACGGTATAGATTAAAGAAATAGCAATCAGATTGTATCAATGTACGTGTACTGACATATTCATGGTACACCAACTAACTTTTTAATGAATTATGACTCAATAGATTATAGAATAGTTTGATTTATGATTATCGTTGAAATCGACGGTTCAAATCCTACATTGGGTATTAAATATTTATTCCATAAAATGGAGTTTACCCAATTCCCAATACAAGTTGATACGATAGTAAATGCAAAAACACGACTTACATAAGAATCTATGATCTGCAACAATGGTAATTTCACATAAATTTAACGCTGATTTCCACACATTTTCATTTTGATGACCGACATTTTGCTTTGAATGCGTTCGAGTGATATCATCTAGCGTTGTAATTCATTTTCTTCTGCGGAGCTATTGACATACGATCGAGTGTAGGAACTAAATCGGTCGCGTTAGGTTTGCAGAGTTTGAAGAGACGTAGAACGCAATGGCGTGGGTATTTCGTCAGATTCTTAGGAATTACGCTGACTTGCCAAACATTTTGTGAACTTATCTCTCCTCGTGAAATACACATGCGGTTAGATAATACAGAAAATCAGTAATTTAACATTCTCAAAATTGAAACAGCTCGTGCGTAGCCCTAAGTGATATGAGATTTGAATTCATAAATATCAGTGCTTATTTGGTGTAGTGGATAAAAGCATTATTATGTATATGTTATCCTTTCACGTTCTAATTCCTGGGTTCAATACTCCATTCAGCCAATTGTGATTCAAGGGATAAAGTACAGCCTGTAATTTGGCGTCTGTTAATTTGACGACGTGGATTGAACCAGAAAATCGGTTTGAACCAGAACTGCGAAAACAGGATTTTTCAAATTTAGCAGCATTTTAGTGCCATCTTGAAATTTACGAACCAGTAACCATTGATAGCGACAAACCGAGATCAAAACTCGGTTCCTGGAGATCGTTCTGTAAGGAAAACTTAACAGAGCGCTCTTTAATCCGAAGTTCTGTGTCGAGAGTAAGGCTTAATTGTAGACGATGGTGAATCTATACTCCCGTTACATAAGCCAAAAGGATATGGTGGTACCACTGTCTTCTGGAGACATAGTATAAATCATGCAGTTACAACTCTATCAGACGGGGATAGTAGAATACAGTGTATCGAAGTTTCTTCCATCAACACAATTTGCTTCTAGTCGCATCTGTTTATATGCCCTTTATAGGAAGGCCGAACAAGCGGAGCAAAATTTTGCAGAAACCCTGGATCAGTTGCACGAAATCTGCCAGAAATACAATCGTACGCACAGTATAGGCCTACTTCTCGCAGGTGATTTTAACTGTGATCTTACCACGACACTTATAAGACTTAAGCGAAAAGCGTTAGTGCATGGTTTCCTTGGTGAACAAAAGCTTGAATACCGGACAGATGGGCCAACATTCATTCATGTAAATGGTAGTGACAGCTCCACGATAGACTATCTCCTACTGTCAGAAATCCTCTCACAAAAGCATGTATCAAATCTCCAGAGTTGAATCAGCCACCAACTGTTCAGACCATTACCCCGTTGACAACTGACGCACCTCAACAAGTGCTACTACTAAATAGCAACCTATGGGTTGAGTTGGGGGTAATTAGCATGCATGACCCCCATCCCCTCCCCCCCCCCCTCCAAATATAAATCTCTAATCTCAATAACTAAAAGGAAAAATATAGATGTATTGTATCGTTTGTTCTTTTTTCTATGTCTACGTAGCTCACATTCTATGCTAAGCTGTGTGTATAATTGTATATGTATGTTTAATGTTAGGTGCCCGCCACCACTATAGGCAATGCCTTCGGCGGACAACCTGTATTGAAAGTATGTAAATTGATATCCAAGAAGCAAATAAATAATATTGAATCTTGAATCTTGTTATTGGCGAGTTCAGTATTACAGTAGAACCACAGAAGATAGTCTCAAAAACTAACAAAACCTGTATAAAACCACGTGTACGGTGGGAAAAGGTAAATCGTCCAATATATAGAGAACACATACATGTACATATGAGACACTGCCTGGATACAGTCCAGCATTAGACAGCATGCTCGATCTATGTAGCGCTTATGGCAAATTACGAGACACTACAATCTGGTGCTGAAATTTCGTCACGTAGTAACATCAGCAAACCCCTAATCCATTTCGGTTATGGAATGATGAGATTGATAGAGCAGTGGCAGAATCCAAAAGGGCATTTCACCACTGGAAGATGTGCAACATACCTGATGACAAACACAATCCAGCTACAATACAAAGGCACCAAACCTCGAAAGAACTGCGAAGGGCTCAACGGCAATCTCTGGACGCAAAACGTGACTCGGCTATCCAGACACTACTAGATGCAAAAAGCTCAGACAAGAAACTCTTCTTTAAGCTAATTGGGAAGCAATGCAGCACCAGAGCCCCAAAATTGGTTGAACTCAATATCTATGATTCAGTTTTCTCAAAAGATGAGGTTTTATAAGGATGGTATACACATTTTCAAAAGCTTGGAACACCCATAAATACCATAAACGATGTCAGAAAAGCTGATATGGACTTCGACGAAATCATCCTCCAGGACATATGTCGTCAGAAGCCATTCACTTATGCTGAGGTAGAAAGTGCCGTTAAAAGTCTTAACAGTGGGAAGGCCCCAGATCTGGATGGAATTGCTGCTGAATACCTGAAAGAAGGTGGACCCCCAGTTATTCAACTCCTTACATGCATCCTCATGCAATGGTATTGCGAAACCTAATATTGTCATACCGGATATCCTCAAAGCAGGCGTACTGACCCCAGTATACACAAAGAAGGGAAGCCATAACTTCGCTACATCGTACAGGGGCATAACGGTTACATCATCAGTCTGCAAAACATTGGAGACGATCCTAAAGCTGCGTATCCAGCAGTCAGTACTCGATGTCCAGCACACACTCCAGTTTGGCTTCACGTCCAAGATTTCACCATTGTATAGTGCTTTGCTACTTCAAGAGGCGTGTATTGAATCCAGATCTAGGAAACTGAATTCATACATAACCCTCCTAGATGCGAAAACAGCTTTTGATGTCGTTAACCATGCTAGCCTAGCACGCAAGCTATACTTTGCTGGAATCGACGGTGCTTTGTGGACGCTCATTACAGACCTTTATAGGAATGCTACCACAAGAGTCAAATGGTCCGGTGAATATTCTAGCTCATTGCCATTTCTTCAGGGGGTTAGACAAGGCGAGATTCTCTCCACCGACTTGTATAAGCTATACATCAACGGTATGCTTAATGTCCTGGATGCCACAGACAACAATATCAGAATCGGTACAGTAACATGCTCTTCACCTACCTGTGCAGACGATGTTAGTCTAATCTTAAACAACGAATTCCAAATGCAGACACTGCTGGATATTGCATAATTTTATGGTACCTACGAGTTTTATGAACTGCAGTCTTCCAAATGTGCCTTACTGTCAGACTGCAAACCCCAGAAACCAGTAATGTCAGTGAATGGCGATGAATTATAAGCTCCGTGACAAGCTCTACATCTAGGCATACACAGAACAGACCACCTCAGTAGCGCAAAGGCAACAGTAGAAGAGAACATTAAGAAAGGCAGAAGAGCTGCTTACTCACTCATGGGATCTGGTCTACATGGCATCAATGGCATAACGCCACTAGCCTCTCTGTATCTACTTGAGATGTATGTACTTCTGATCCTTCTGCATGGCATGACAAGGCAGAACTGACTGTACTTGAGCGATTCTTTCACAGAACTCTCATACAGATCCTTGGCTTGCCAGAACGCGTTGCATACCTGTCTCCATATCTTCTTCTCGGGACACTGCCTATCGAGGCTCGCATTGACCTGCAGAAGCTCACTCTCTTCAGGAATATCATTGCAGATTCGCGAAGTATACTCTTCCCTATTGCCCTGCGACAGATGACTGTTAAAGGATTCTTCCAAAACAGCTGGTTTGCCGAGATAAAAATTCTCGCGAAATATGGTTTACCCTCCATACAGGACTTTATTGAAAATCCACCTGACAGAGGGCCATGGAAGCGCACAGCTAAAAGTAATGTTAACAGAATATGGTCCATGCAACTAAATAAGCAAATACAACTATACTCGTCACTGCAGTTTCTCCACTCTTATCCAGCTAGCTGCCATGTACCACATCCAGCAATTGCTACATTAACCACATGCCCATGTGATATCTGTAGACTCTCCATCCGGGTACGAATCCTAACCGACTGTTACATCCTGCAATCAAACAGGGTAAAGTTCAATAAGCACGAGGTTGATCCTACCTGCCTTCTATGCCACGAGGGAACAGAAAACAGCTCACACTTCCTAACTACAAGCCATGCTCTTAAGAATGTCTGGAGGAAATACATGCCGTTAATCCGTACATGTCTCTGTGACATGTGTACCAAAAATTCCATCCACGTCTGGTCACACATTGAAACTCCAACCACATTCCTCGTGAACCCATCTACATACCTGAGGAAGGAGCCTTGCCTCTGCATGGCCAGATTAGAATCCCTGATCAAACAATACTACTATGTCCTGAACCACACAAGAATAGCTAAACTTAATGAGATTGACCTGATTCGTGTACGTGCTGGCTCCTATGTTACTCCTGGAGGAGGTGCTCATATGCAAAGGAGGGATCTACGGAACTGAACTGAACTCTGCTAGCATATATAATATATAGCTCTGCAGAAACATAATATATATGTTTCTTCTACGGGACGTTTTGTTAGAACTGTCTGCTATTTCGCGAAAAATGTTTCGAGTTGACTCACGAAAAACAAAACATGTTTTTATAATGTAACTGTGCACGAAACGACATTATATATATATTACGTCATAAGCATATCGCGCAAAGGATGCTGGGATGGCATAGGAAACATTGTTCCGTATAGAATAGTTTTGTTACAGATCGAGCACTCTAACAGAGCAACCTAGATACGAATTTGGATAGAGTATTCTAGTGAAGTCTTTAGTTAGAGTTAGAATTTTAGAAACTACTTTGATGACTTTTCTGTAGACTTAAGAATTTTGAACATATAACCCATTAACCTAGCTGATTCATATCACACAGAGAGCACACATTTATTTGGCCATGTTAACAAATGCGCAATCCAAGACATTTTTGTGCTGTCTTCCTAAATGAGTTTGATGTCAGTATTTTGTTAAACTTTCCTACATATGTTCTTGTCTATGTTTCGCATTGTTTGTGTCTGCTCCTAAAGTGAGCTAGTTGGTGGATGTCAATATTTTTTACAAATAATTAGGGGAGCTATGGATTATGGATAGAGTATTGTGGTGAATGTCCTTAACGATATAGTTAACAATTGAGATTTTCCAACGTCAGTGAATTTGAGTAGTTTTTGTGCTGTAAACATGTCCCCACCCCTCGCTCCCCAATTGTTAGCTTTTAAAAAATAGGTTGATGTCTTTTCTGAAGAATTTGGCATTAGGATATAAACAACAAATTCAGCCATGTTACCAATTTTAGGTACATGTATGTGACTCTGTTATTTCGAAATTCTGATTACTGAGATATGCACTGCCTGACAGTCATCCACTCCATGGCCAGTTTCAATGTTCATCAGGTAGAGGCAGGATTCGACCCCACAACTCATTACCAAAGGACCCTCCATATGTGTACGTGTCACACAATAAAAATAGCTTTAATAGTTATGCATTCAGGTTGTGATATTAAAGCATCATTTGTCTGAACGATATCACAGAGATGATAATACAAGCCATGGTACCAATTATGTATAGGTAATTTCGTGGTAGTATTGAATTGTGATTGATGAATTATTCACAGCATAGGAATCATTCGCCCGACAACCAGCTTTGCAGTTTTGATATTCCCAGGCAGGATTTGAACGCACAACCTTTGGTGTAACAGTTGTTATTAGTTAATTAACCACATCAGGTACAGGTGTGGATGGAACCCACGGATGACATTTGGTGTAGGCCTACCGCAGACCTGTGCCCATTGACTGTATAAATGAGTGGCAGAATGTACTTAGATAACTGCCAAACCAACATTGACTATGCGAACATGGTGTGCCAAGGTACCACTAACCTTATTTATATCACATAGACACCACAAGTTTATTCAGCCATGTGTGTTAATTAAGTATTTTTGTAATGGTCTCAAATGATTTTGTTATCAGTATTTTGTACTCTGTACCCTGTTTTGTATTATTCAACAATTTGATGTCTGCATCATACTGAATTTTCTTATATCTGTTCTATATATTGTGTATTTTACATATGTTGGATGTCGATATTGTTACACATAATTAGGGGGCTATGGATTTGGGGTAGCATATTGTGGTAAATGTATTTAACTATAAGCATTTGAGCGTTTCCAATGTCAGTGACTTATATAAAACACAAATCCAGCCATGTTACAATCGATTATATATAGGTAATAACCTGGTATTTCGAAATTCTGATTAATGAAACGGCACAATTAGACTCATTCACCCCAGGACCCATTTCAAGGGTCATCGATAGAAGCCAGATTTGAACCAACAACCTTTAGTATACTATATCCACTTGAGCTCGTTACTAGAAGATCATGACTATCACAGAGGAAAACAGTGTTAGTTATGCATTCAGAAAGTGCTATTAAAACATCTTTTGTCTGAACACATAGATGACACACATAGATGACATAAGTTTACCCAGTCATGTTACCAATTGTATATAGGTAATTTGTGACAGTGGTATTACAAAATTGTAATCGATGAATTATTCACACCATCGGAATCATTCGCTCCACTGTCAGTTTCACAGTTTTGATATTCAAAGTCAGGATTTGAACTCACAACCTTTAGTGTAGAAGTTGAGCCTCGTTACCAGACAGCCACAAGTGACAAAGTGTACCTTCATATTTAAAATCTTTATTTATCACTAGACAGAATAATTATGCTAATGCATCTTAATTAGGCTGAACAAGTTGAGCTCGTTACAAGAAGACCACGGGTATGACACTAAAAACCCTATCAGTAATTATGTATACATGTACTAACACATTTTTAGTATGAACGATATCACACAGAGATCATATATCCATAAGTGGTCTCTGTCGACTCCATGTCAGATTATTCAGGCTAAAGATGCCAGCTTATAGTACACCCTGTGTGCTAATCAGCAAGAGCATGTGTAGTAAAATCAACTCGTATACCATAGCATATGTGTTCGAGTACTGCCTCGATAGCTTCCCAAATACCAGCTAAGAGACAGGACTCGAACACATATGCTATGGTATACACAGACCACTTACGTTTATCCATTCATATAAATAATTGTATATGGGTAATTTTGTGGTGTTACGAAAATGGGAGTACTGAAACATTCACAGAATGAGTCTCGTACATTCCACGCCCAGTCTCAATGTTCATCGATCAGGTAGAAGCCAGATTTGAACCAACAACCTTTAGTGTACTATCCATTTGAACTCGTTACCAGAAGACCATGGACATCACAGAAACACACTTTGGTTTCCATTCAGGATCTGCTAAACCATCTTTAATTTGAACGATATCACACACAGATTATAGGTTTATCCAGCCTAATTGTTACCAATTATTACAGAATTGTGATTGATGATCGAGTATTCATGACATGGGAATCATTAATTGCTCCACAAAAGCATCTTTAGTCTGAACGATATCACACAGAGATCATATCCATGCAGCCAAGTTACCATGCACTTGTATATAGGTAATTTCGTGGTATTGCCGTGGTATTGCAGAATTGTGATTGCCGAATTATTCATTGTTCGAGAGGTTTACATTCCACAACGTACGTACGACGTGTTTTGCACGTTTGATATTTAGCTAGAGGCAGGACTCGAACTCATAGCCTATATTGTGACTACTCGATCGTTGAGGTTTATTTACCAGAAGACTACACACACGCTCTTGCTGATTAGCATACAGGATGTGCTAATGCATCGTTATCATATCTGACACAGAGTCGACATATCGAGACCTCAAGCTTATCCAGTCATGTTACTACTTGTATATAGGTAATTTTTGTGGTGTTACGAAATTGTGATTAATGAAATATTCACACGATGACGCTCCTCCACTCATTGATGATTGACCAGTTTCAATCAATCTAAGCATAGAGCCGTGACTGTGCCCAGAAGAAGCTATCGAGCTCCCGTTGGTGTAGGAGATCTCCCGAGAACACAAATGCAGTTTCAATAGTCATCAGACCTGTAGAGTGTAGATTCGAACCAAGAACGTTTCTTGTACGATTGAGTTGATCGAGTTCTTTATCACAACATCATGGTCTCACAACAAAACTATCGTTAATTATCCTTTCATAATGTACTAAATCATCTTTGGTCTGAAAGATATCACCGAGCTAGATTAAGTTTATCCAATTATATGTAGGTATTTCGTGGTATTACCGACTTGTGATCGATGAATTATTCACATGAAATTTATTTTATTAAGACTCAGGGTTTGAACTTGCAACCTTTTGTATACGAGTCCACCATGTTACACAAACACCTAACAATCATCACTTTTTTGTGTATGCAGGAGTACTAAGGCATCTTTACCCTGAACAATATCACACAAAGAGAGCCAGTTTATTCAGTCATGTTATCAATTATATATAGGTAATTTTGTGGGATATTCCTAAATTGTGATTAATGAATTATTCACACAGATAAACTTATCCGCTCCAAGAACAATTTCACACGTCATCAGGTATAGAGGCAGGCATATTAGAATCCACAACATTTGGTGTATCATGGGTGTCACTTGGCGTATTTAGATGACTGGTAGAATGTACTTAGATAACTGCCAAACCAGCATTCACTATGAGAATATTATAGGCCAATGAACCAGTAAGCTGATTCATATCACATTGAGAGCACAGGGTTATCTAGCCATAAGGGTGCATGTGTTAATTAAGTATTTTTGTATTTAATTGTTTCCTTAAATGTTGTCAGTATGTCCCCTGTTTGGTATTGTTCAACAATTTGATGTCTGCGTAATATTGAGTTTTCCCATATATGTGTTCTTGTGTATTTTTGTATTGTTTGTGGCTGCTCATAGTGTTAGGTTGGATGTCGATATTGTTTACACATAATTATGGGGCTATGGATTTTGGGTAGTGCATTGTGGTGAATGTATTTCACTATTTTGTTAGTATTTGAGATTGTCTATATGCCAGTGAATTGGAGTAGTATGTCTGCTTTAAATAGGCCCTTTGTAATACCCCCTCCCCCCCCCACCAATGGAATTGCTGCTGAATACCTGAAAGATGGTGGACCCCCAGTTATTCAACTCCTTACATGCATCCTCATGCAATGGTATTGCGAAACCTAATATTGTCATACCGGATATCCTCAAAGCAGGCGTACTGACCCCAGTATACAAAAAGAAGGGAAGCCATAACTTCGCTACATCGTACAGGGGCATAACGGTTACATCATCAGTCTGCAAAACATTGGAGACGATCCTAAAGCTGCGTATCCAGCAGTCAGTACTCGATGTCCAGCACCCACTCCAGTTTGGCTTCACGTCAAAGATTTCACCAATGTATAGTGCTTTGCTACTTCAAGAGGCGTGTATTGAATCCAGATCTAGGAAACTGAATTCATACGTAACCCTCCTAGATGCAAAAACAGCTTTTGATGTCGTTAACCATGCTAGCCTAGCACGCAAGCTATACTTTGCTGGAATCAACAGTGCTTTGTGGACGCTCATTACAGACCTTTATAGGAATGCTACCACAAGGTGAATATTCTAGCTCATTGCCATTTCTTCAGGGGGTTAGACAAGGCGAGATTCTCTCCACCGACTTGTATAAGCTATACATCAACGGTATGCTTAATATCCTGGATGCCACAGACAACAATATCAGAATCGGTACAGTAACATGCTCTTCACCTACCTGTGCAGACGATGTTAGTCTAATCTTAAACAACGAATTCCAAATGCAGACGCTGCTGGATATTGCATACCATTATGGTACCTACGAGTTTTATGAACTGCAGTCTTCCAAATGTGCCTTACTGTCAGACTGCCAGAAACCCCCAGAAACCAGTAATATCATTGAATGGCGATGAATTATCAGCTCCGTGACAACCTCTACATCTAGGCATACACAGAACAGACCACCTCAGTAGCGCAAAGGCAACAGTAGAAGAGATCATTAAGAAAGGCAGAAGAGCTGCTTACTCACTCATGGGAGCTGGTCTACATGGCATCAATGGCATAACGCCCCTAGCCTTTCTGCATCTACTTGAGATTTATGTACTTCTGATCCTTCTGCATGGCATGACAAGGCAGAACTGACTGTACTTGAGCGATTCTTTCACAGAACTCTCATACAGATCCTTGGCTTGCCAGAACGCGTTGCATACCTGTCTCCATATCTTCTTCTCGGGACACTGCCTATCGAGGCTCGCATTGACCTGCAGAAGCTCACTCTCTTCAGGAATATCATTGCAGATTCGCGCAGTATACTCTTCCCTATTTCCCTGCGACAGATGACTGTTAAAGGATTCTTCCAAAACAGCTGGTTTGCCGAGATAAGAAAAATTCTCACGAAATATGATTTACCCTTTATACAGGACTTTATTGAAAATCCACCTGACAGAGGGCCATGGAAGCGCACAGCTAAAAGTAATGTTAAAAGAATATGGTCCATGCAACTAAATCAGAAAATACAACTATACTCGTCACTGAAGTTTCTCCACTCTTATCCAGCTAGCTGCCATGTACCACATCCAGCAATTGCTACATTAACCACATGCCCACGTGATATCTGTAGACTCTCCATCCGGGTACGAATCCTAACCGACTGTTACATCCTGCAATCAAACAGGGTAACGTTCAATAAGCACGAGGTTGATCCTACCTGTCTTCTATGCCACGAGGGAACAGAAAACAGCTCACACTTCCTAACTGCTTGCCATGCTCTTAAGAATGTCTGGAGGAAATACATGCCGTTAATCCGTACATGTCTCTGACATGTGTACCAAAAATTCCATCCACGTCTGGTCACACATTGAAACTCCAACCACATTCCTCGTGAACCCATCTACATACCTGAGGAAGGAGCCTTGCCTCTGCATGGCCAGATTAGAATCCCTGATCAAACAATACTACTATGTCCTGAACCACACAAGAATAGCTAAACTTAATGAGATTGACCTGATTCGTGTACGTGCTGGCTCCTATGTTACTCCTGGAGGAGGTGCTCATATGCAAAGGAGGGATCTACGGAACTGAACTGAACTCTGCTAGCATATATAATATATAGCTCTGCAGAAACATAATATATATGTTTCTTCTACGGGACGTTTTGTTAGAACTGTCCGCTATTTCGCGAAAAATGTTTCGAGTTGACTCACGAAAAACAAAACATGTTTTTATAATGTAACTGTGCACGAAACGACATTATATATATATTACGTCATAAGCATATCGCGCAAAGGATGCTGGGATGGCATAGGAAACATTGTTCCGTATAGAATAGTTTTGTTACAGGTCGAGCACTCTAACAGAGCAACCTAGATACGAATTTGGATAGAGTATTCTAGTGAAGTCTTTAGTTAGAGTTAGAATTTTAGAAACTACTTTGATGACTTTTCTGTAGACTTAAGAATTTTGAACATATAACCCATTAACCTAGCTGATTCATATCACACAGAGAGCACACATTTATTTGGCCATGTTAACAAATGCGCAATCCAAGACATTTTTGTGCTGTCTTCCTAAATGAGTTTGATGTCAGTATTTTGTTAAACTTTCCTACATATGTTCTTGTCTATGTTTCGCATTGTTTGTGTCTGCTCCTAAAGTGAGCTAGTTGGTGGATGTCAATATTTTTTACAAATAATTAGGGGAGCTATGGATTATAGATAGAGTATTGTGGTGAATGTCCTTAACGATATAGTTAACAATTGAGATTTTCCAACGTCAGTGAATTTGAGTAGTTTTTCTGCTGTAAACATGTCCCCACCCCTCGCTCCCCAATTGTTAGCTTTTAAAAAATAGGTTGATGTCTTTTCTGAAGAATTTGGCATTAGGATATAAACAACAAATTCAGCCATGTTACCAAATTTAGGTACATGTATGTGACTCTGTTATTTCGAAATTCTGATTACTGAGATATGCACTGTCTGAGAGTCATCCACTCCATGGCCAGTTTCAATGTTCATCAGGTAGAGGCAGGATTCGAACCCACAACTCATTACCAAAGGACCCTCCATATGTGTACGTGTCACACAATAAAAATAGCTTTAATAGTTATGCATACAGGTTGTGATATTAAAGCATCATTTGTCTGAACGATATCACAGAGATGACAATACAAGCCATGGTACCAATTATGTATAGGTAATTTCGTGGTAGTATTGAATTGTGATTGATGAATTATTCACAGCATAGGAATCATTCGCCCCACAGCCAGCTTTGCAGTTTTGATATTCCCAGGCAGGATTTGAACCCACAACCTTTGGTGTAACAGTTGTTATTAGCTAATTAACCACATCAGGTACAGGTGTGGACGGAACCCACGGATGACATTTGGTGTAGGCCTACCGCAGACCTGTGCCCCTTGACTGTATAAATGAGTGGCAGAATGTACTTAGATAACTGCCAAACCAACATTGACTATGCAAACATGGTGTGCCAAGGTACCACTAACCGTATTAAAATCACATAAACAGCACAAGTTTATTCAGCCATGTGTGTTGATTAAGTATTTTGTAACGGTCTTTTAAATGATTTTGTTATCAGTATTTTGTACTCTGTACCCTGTTTTGTATTATTCAACAATTTGATGTCTGCATCATACTGAGTTTTCTTATATCTGTTCTATATATTGTGTATTTTACATATGTTGGATGTCGATATTGTTACACATAATTAGGGGGCTATGGATTTGGGGTAGCATATTGTGGTAAATGTATTTAACTATAGCATTTGAGCGTTTCCAATGTCAGTGACTTATATAAAACACAAATCCAGCCATGTTACAATCGATTATATATAGGTAATAACCTGGTATTTCGAAATTCTGATTAATGAAACAGCACAATTAGACTCATTCACCCCAGGACCCATTTCAAGGGTCATCGATAGAAGCCAGATTTGAACCAACAACCTTTAGTATACTATATCCACTTGAGCTCGTTACTAGAAGATCATGACTATCACAGAGGAAAACAGTGTTAGTTATGCATTCAGAAAGTGCTATTAAAACATCTTTTGTCTGAACACATAGATGACACACATAGATGACATAAGTTTACCCAGTCATGTTACCAATTGTATATAGGTAATTTGTGACAGTGGTATTACAAAATTGTAATCGATGAATTATTCACACCATCGGAATCATTCGCTCCACTGTCAGTTTCACAGTTTTGATATTCAAAGTCAGGATTTGAACTCACAACCTTTAGTGTAGAAGTTGAGCCTCGTTACCAGACAGCCACAAGTGACAAAGTGCACATACACATTTAAAATTTTTATTTATCACTAGACAGAATAATTATGCTAATGCGTATTAATTAGGCTGAACAAGTTGAGTTCGTTACAAGAAGACCACGGGTATGACACTAAAAACCATATCAGTAATTATGTATACATGTACTAACACATTTTTAGTATGAACGATATCACACAGAGATCATATATCCATAAGTGGTCTCTGTCGACTCCATGTCAGATTATTCAGGCTAAAGATGCCAGCTTATAGTACACCCTGTGTGCTAATCAGCAAGAGCATGTGTAGTAAAATCAACTCGTATACCATAGCATATGTGTTCGAGTACTGCCTCGATAGCTTCCCAAATACCAGCTAAGAGACAAGACTCGAACACATATGCTATGGTATACACAGACCACTTACGTTTATCCATTCATATAAATAATTGTATATGGGTAATTTTGTGGTGTTACGAAAATGGGAGTACTGAAACATTCACAGAATGAGTCTCGTACATTCCACGCCCAGTCTCAATGTTCATCGATCAGGTAGAAGCCAGATTTGAACCAACAACCTTTAGTGCACTATCCATTTGAGCTCGTTACCAGAAGACCATGGACATCACAGAAACACACTTTGGTTTCCATTCAGGATCTGCTAAATCATCTTTAATTTGAACGATATCACACAAAGATTATAGGTTTATCCAGCCTAATTGTTACCAATTATTACAGAATTGTGATTGATGATCGAGTATTCATGACATGGGAATCATTAATTGCTCCACAAAAGCATCTTTAGTCTGAACGATATCACACAGAGATCATATCCATGCAGCCAAGTTACCATGCACTTGTATATAGGTAATTTCGTGGTATTGCCGTGGTATTGCAGAATTGTGATTGCCGAATTATTCATTGTTCGAGAGGTTTACATTTCACAACGTACGTACGACGTGTTTTGCACGTTTGATATTTAGCTAGAGGCAGGACTCGAACTCATAGCCTATATTGTGACTACTCGATCGTTGAGGTTTATTTACCAGAAGACTACACACACGCTCTTGCTGATTAGCATACAGGATGTGCTAATGCATCGTTATCATATCTGACACAGAGTCGACATATCGAGACCTCAAGCTTATCCAGTCATGTTACTACTTGTATATAGGTGATTTTTGTGGTGTTACGAAATTGTGATTAATGAAATATTCACACGATGAGGCTCCTCCACTCATTGACCAGTTTCAATCAATCTAAGCATAGAGCCGTGACTGTGCCGAGAAGAAGCTATCGAGCTCCCGTTGGTGTAGGAGATCTCCCGAGAACACAAATGCAGTTTCAATAGTCATCAGACCTGTAGAGTGTAGATTCGAACCAAGAACGTTTCTTGTACGATTGAGTTGATCGAGTTCTTTATCACAACATCATGGTCTCACAACAAAACTATCGTTAATTATCCATTCATAATGTACTAAATCATCTTTGGTCTGAAAGACATCACCGAGCTAGATTAAGTTTATCCAATTATATATAGGTAATTTCGTGGTATTACCGAATTGTGTTCGATGAATTATTCACAACATGATATTTATTTTTTTTCACACTCACTTTTGATATTAGGGTTTGAACCTGCTACCTTTAGTATACGAGTCCACCATGTTACACGCTCACCAAACAATTATAACAATTTGTTGTATGCAGGAGTGCTAAGGCTTAATTACCCTGAATAATATCACACAAAGAGAGCCAGTTTATCCAGTCATGCTCCCAATTACATATAGGTAATTCTGTGGCATATTCACAGAGCTAGATTAAGTTTATCCAATTATATATAGGTAATTTCGTGGTATTATCGAATTGTGATCGATGAATTATTCACAACATGAAATTCATTTTCTCCGCAACCACTTTTGTAGTTGTGATATTAAGATGCAGGATTTAAAACCACAGCCTTTGGTATATGAGTCCAGCATGTTACCAGAAGACCACACAATCATTATTCTTGCGTGTATGCAGGAGGCGCTAAGGCATCTTTACTCTGAACAATATCACACAAAGAGAGCCAGTTTATTCAATCATGTTACCAATTATATATAGGTAATTTTGTGGCATATTGCTAAATTGTGATTAATGAATTATTCACACAGATAAACTTATCCGCTCCAAGAACAATTTCACACGTCATCAGGCATAGAGGCAGGCAGATTAGAATCCACTACATTTGGTGTATCATGGGTGTCACTTGGCGTGCATAGATGAATGGTAGAATGTACTTAGATAACTGCCAAACCAGCATTCACTATGAGAATATTATAGGCCAATGAACCAGTAAGCTGATTCATATCACATTGAGAGCACAGGGTTATCTAGCCATATGTTACATGGTGCATGTGTTAATTAAGTATTTTTGTATTTAATTGTTTCCTTAAATGTTGTCAGTATGTCCCCTGTTTGGTATTGTTCAACAATTTGATGTCTGCGTAATATTGAGTTTTCCCATATATGTGTTCTTGTGTATTTTACGTATTGCGTGTGGCTGCTCATAGTGTTAGGTTGGATGTCGATATTGTTTACACAGAATTATGGGGCTATGGATTTTGGGTAGTGCATTGTGGTGAATGTATTTCACTATTTTGTTAGTATTTGAGATTGTCTATATGCCAGTGAATTGGAGTAGTATTTCTGCTTTAAATAGGCCCTTTGTGATACCGCCCCCGTCCCCCCCCGCCCCCTTTTGCTTGCTTAGAAAAATAGTTTGATGCCTTTTTCTGTCGACTTAAATATATATTTATTGGTGCTGATTATCTAGCTAATCGACATGGACTAAGGTAGCATCTCGGTTTTATATATCCACTTACAGTGATTGAATATATAAGTGCGTGCGTGCGTGCGTGCGTATGTGTGGGTGGGTGGGGCCTATGAGGTGGGCGTAGGCGTAGTTGCTTAGTAAGGAAGAGGGCTAAACATTGTCAACATAGTTTACTTTATTAGCTAAGATTATAGTTCAGAAAACATGATTTCATGAAATATCAAATGTCAAATATCAAAAGTCAAATACCATATAGAATGTGTGAGAGTACAGTTGTTGCAATCTGGAAAAAAATAAAATAAAAATAATAATAATAATAATAATAATAATAATAAAATGCAATTCTCTTTAGCAAAGTCGGACCATATGCTGTCAACATATCCATGATTCGTGTAGAAACATTTTTAATTCAACGCTTTTCTCATATATTGTCAACAGATTTGATCAATCTAACGCGTACTAAGAGCCTGCCTCTTAAACAACTATCAAACTAGCCAATGATTGATTGATGAAAGTAAATAGGCAACTGATTGACGGCGCCTGTACGCCCGTCATATTGTTCAGTACACGCTCCCTGTGTTGGATTGGTTGATGAACAAAGCAGGGTGGGGAAAGGCAGTGCACGTCATTAATGGACTGCCCTGGAGGGACGCACTAGTGAATTCAATTAAATAGAAAACACAGTTAGCTTTTTGTGATTCGTACAGGGCAATGAAGAAATCTGCACGAAATTGCAGTTGGAATTAATTATTTAAAATAAATAAATTAATTAATTAAATTACGTATTAATTTTGATCTAACTTCCTGCTATTTTAACATGACCACCACACGCTATTCACATTTGGCGCTTGCCACCTCTATTCTATAAATTAATCCTCGGATTAATGCTTAATCATAAAGATATGTGTTGTTATTGCACGTGTCCTGTAGTCATTACACATGTTATTTCCACTACAACAGATTAGCGTGTCAGGACAGAACTGGAAATGAAAAACTAAATAAAATAAATAAATAAACAAATAAATAAATAATAATAATAAAATAACGATAATCGATTACGAATTTTCATAATCGATCACTTATTCAATCGATCAATGATCGGTCATCTAAAATCGATGAGCAACGCACGCACGCACGCACGCACGCACGCACGCACGCACGCACGCACACACACACACACACACACACACATACACACACACACACACACGTGTTTATGGTGGCTAATGACAACACCAATCAGAGCGCATGAAAGTCACTACTACATGAAATATGCATTTTAGAAGAAAATTGATCTTATATTCATATATCATATCACATTATCTACCCATATATAACTTTGAAATTTCCAGCCTCAGATTAGATTTGAAGTAAAAACGTATTTTTCCTTTTGATATTTTCCCTGAAAGTCGCTACGTCGCTTTGACAAAGTCTCGCACAATTTCGTTCTCGTCGTGACTCGTACGTGAAGACAAACCTTTTGCTGTCAACCGTAATGGCTATTTGTATATCTATGATTTTGTAGCTCGCGGTGTAGTGTCGGGCCATTCCGGTGTCTGGTGTCGACTTGCCGTACCGCATGTGCATGACGAGTGATGACGCTGGTTAGCTTCCGGTCTCCGGATCCCATGCGATACTGCCCTATGGGTAACAAAGACCGACTCCTAAGGCCGGTGGAACTCAATCATCGTCGCGAACATTAAACACTACAGTCGAATCCCAAGAGTTTGTGTAACCGGTATGCCTGTCCATAGCAATTTCGTGATCTATGGACTTACAAGATTTGATTGGTGACCTAATTAAAATAAGTCTATGCAATGATTTTACCTAAAACAGACAGTCAAGTATGCTAGATAAAAAATGAGCATACGAAAATACAAGACATAGAGACAACCAGATGAACTTTTAAACGTGGGGCTCCTGGAAGTACCACCCAGACTCGTAGGTCCGCAGAGCTATCCCCGCAAGGGAGGCTCCCGTACACGAGATAACTAATTAACTTAATATAAGCTATTATACCTAATAGAAAATTATCTTTTATAGTGTCAAAAAGTCAAGTGCCCTACTCCTAGTGCTAGTTTGGGTGAGGAGTATTATCTTCGCGTGGGCCTCCGTCACAGAAAAATGTCACCATCGCTTAAAGCGGGAGAAGAGTACTGGCCAAAAACGGGGCCTACTCTAATATTCAACCAAAAAAAATGTTGTAAAGAAAAGCCCATACCTAGTGAAATTATGACTATTAGGTTGCGTGCTGTTTTACGTGAAGATGGGATGAGCGACTCCCGAAGGATTCCCATGTCACCGTCTTAGGTAGTTTCCAATATGCTGAATTAGTAGCTGCCGCTTTTATTTATGCGGGCCTTCTTCTATGCCTAACCGAACATTTAGTTTTTAGAGACAAGAAATATTTTAGGCCGCAAAGGGCTGGCGTCTACCTAGCTTTTAGATATGGCTGTCATTGAGAACGGATGCCCTAAGAAATCAATACTGATGCCAGCGTGCATACATGTTACCTCGCAAGATCTCCGAATTGGGTAAGAATCCGGACATCTTGCTCCGTAACCACACAAAATATCACAGGACATTGGTTACTTTTCACAAAAGCAAGTTTAGGCAACTGATCTATCGTTATGGTGCGGGTAAGAGAGACGAATACCCACCATGAATGTCCTTCCCGTGAGGGCGTGGCAGATCTTAATATCATGCCCAGACATTATTACGCAATTTGGTGGGGATGCGCATATCGCCAGTCACCATGTCCTACGGAGCTATCTTTTTAACCTGACGTTAGGTTTAAACGCAAGTTGCCCAGTTATGCACTGCGGTGCATGAGGGTTGTCCAGCAGATAAAAGAAAATAATAATTAAGATATGTTTTCGCAGTGCTTCCAACCGTGGCAAGGATAACTAACTACTAGGTATCAGAAGATATGTGGGAAATGTGTGTGACACCACACCCTGGCCATCACCGCTCGGAAACCCCAATAGTTTCCCAGGGTCGGATTAGTCCATGGTGCGGATAGGGACATCCAAACAATTAAGAAGCCATAAGGCTTAGTGGAACATGAACAGATACAATAACTTATAAATATGAGGCCCATTAGGTATGTTGGCCAATTTTACACAACCTTGCCGGAGTGCGGGGCTAAATTATCGCAACTCCTGGAAAAGAGGCGTACACTATGTGTCTCCTAATGAAGAAATTGCCTCTAATCATATTAAACCTATCCTATTGAGCTGAATAGAAAGGCTTTTAGTCGGTAGCATGCCAGACTAAACAGAGTTATAGCACGGACGGCGACCTGAGTGAAAAATTGTTGGTGGCGGGAGAACGTGCTGCATATATAAATGTTGCTGCGTAGTGTTTCCTACGTGCACTGCAGTCCTATATCTTTCTATAAATAAACAAAACATATAAACTGATGGCTACTCGCCATATATAAAACTAACCAGAATAAACAATACAATGTAAAATGATCAGAATAATATATAAAGTACAGGTTGAGAAACCTACTACGGTGCGGTTAGTAAAAACACCTTACAGAAAATAAGAATAACTATAAACAGATACAGTAATTATAACTAGCGGTCCTAAGACCGTTACGGTTACTTTTAGTCATCGGGACCATTTATACAAAGTATAATGATTACAAATGCAACTAACGGAAAAATTAAAATGTTAAGTATAGTTACTTGAATAATCGGTAGCCATTCTTAAGCATGGGCTATCGTGTTGCTGAAACTGATACGTCATCCTTGGTGTGACGTGAGTTGACGCATTCTCTGGAAGCTGAAAAGTTCCCGCATGTCGTTTCCCGCAAACAGAATTTCCGCATGCAGTCCAGGACGGGAGCGGATCGAACTCAGGACTGTAATCACAATATAGAATGTCTAACGAGTAGTCAGTAAGCGATACAATAACATTACTGCTAAGACGAAAGTTCCCATACACCGATGGTACGGATGGAAGTTAATAACAACCCGTTCATAAGCGGGAGTTGTTGAATACGGATGAAGATACGTAACTAAGCTTAATAGTGCGGGGTACGTCAGTTAGCTCTGAAGATGTACCGGGCAAAGTTTACTTGCTGCGGTCAAAATGTTAAAATAAACCTGCACGAGATCAGTGCTGGGTAGGTTGGATAACCACTTTTTGGTGTGGCCGGCAGATCCAGTGAGTCATCCACCAAAGAACATCGCTGCCTCTACATCTGTAGAATCACATATTCAGGCCGGGAAAGGCCTCACCGCAAGTTTGTGTTCCGAGTTAGTGCTTGATGTATTTGTGAACAATATTCAAAAGTTCCAAAAAATGCTCCCTCAAAATCGGGAGATACAAAATTGCTTTTAGTGTGGTGGGTTAGATTGCTGCTGTGGCTACGGAAGAGAAACCTCCCGAGACAGGAGTGATCTGCTTAATGCCTGTCTTGCTGATAGTAGCTTCATACAGATCCAACCTATTTGGCCACTGGCCGAGGATGCTCTCGAGTTCTGGATTTCATCTCCTTTTATACTACCCGTGACGTCATAGACGAAGGTTTCACTGTTCCTTCGCCTCCTTGCAATGCTAGCAGCCTGTTGATACCAGCTCTTCCGCTGTAGTCGCTCTCCTTCTTGTCGACAGATCTGTTGCTGTGCAGGGGTCATGAAGGGGCAACCCTGTAGCAGGCTCTTCATAATCTCGGCAAAGGTCAGATATTCCTGGTGTGATATCATGTCAGGTCAAAGAGTAATAAGAGGGTAAACTCTAAATGGGCATCCGATACCCCATCTGTGCTGGCATATATGTTAATGGACGGGCTGTCAAACAGGTGATTTACAGGTGTGAACAGGCTAGGACTGATAGCTTTCCATAGGTTACTCTTGGCACCTGGGAGATACTCTATCACGTCCCAGCCGACTTCTACCAGTGAGCTGCTGTGTGCACTGTCTGGAGGTTGATGTAGCACATCAACGTGTATGTATGTTGTGCCCCACTGGGGGCACCTCGAAGAGGACCCATTCTATATGGTACTGGACCACCCGTCTCTCCTCTAGAGAGGGTGAGATTACGTTCTCACCACAAGAGAGCAGCAGTCGTACAACCGACATGGTTAAATCTCCTGTTTAAACACCTCCTATAGCATGCTATGGACCCATAATTGCTCACTCGACTGGTCTTGCTGACCTGGCAGATGTGTACGCAGTTGATGCTGCCAAGGTAGAAGAGAGCGATGGCAAGTCATTCGCCCTACAGTATGAAGCAAACTCAAAGACATTCTCCGTCCACCCCATTAGTGGTGATGGGGTGGAGCTGCTCATAGACCTCAAGGATGTGTCGAAGGAGTGCCTGGGTCGCAACATAGATGGCCACAAGATCGTGTTTCGGTACGATTTCCCGAAGAGGAAGTACATCCTCAAGCCGTTGATTGAGCTATCGGATACAGAGGTGGCAGACATCAACACCCTAAATAACGACCTCAGCTTTCATCTGGTCAAACCCTATTCGAGCGGTGCCCAGCCAATGACCCATGATGGTCTGCTATTGACCCTGGCATAAAACCTGCAGTTCATATTTGAGAAGAATGAAGTGTGGTACCGCGCTGGCCCTGGGGGTGACTGGCAAACATGGTTGCCCCTATATAGGCCTCCACAGACATTGACGTAGAGGTTACTCCCCTCTCCACTGTTGTGAAAAAGGATGGGACAGTTCGAAAGCTCTACATTCGGGGATCATCTTTCCTCACCTACATAGGTGAAGGTGTCTCCCTGACAAGGGTGGGTCACCGAATCGTGGTTACAGGTGGAAAGCTCCTGCTGCATTGTCCATTCGATGGACCAGAAAAAGCTGTTAACCTCTAGGAGGGCATCCTACGGGTAGATGGTGTTTCACATGTCTCCAAAGCCAAGGGTGCTGTTAAACTGCTTCCTTGAGTCGGACTCACTAGCCCACAAATGACTCATATAGTCCTAGAGCTACGTTTCTTAGCCGACGGCAGAGTGAAGCAGCTAGCTCCTACCCCTGAGGGGATGAAGATCACTATCAATACGGATGGAACAGGGCTCGATCTGGTACAGATATTTCTCGAGTGGTTCACTCTGTTCAGTTTAACTCTTCATATATATTCATGATTCTCATCATACTGCTCGTGCTGGCGTCTACAGCAGTGGCTGCGACTGCCATGATGTTGGATGCCAAATGGGCTCACGTCCGGGATGACCCCCAGTACAATCTTTGGGTCGACCCCTTGTCGAGAAACATTTATGACTGCTTTCACCCATGTGAAGCGATCAAGTCTGTCTGCCACTTCTATGGTGTGGAGAGGGTCGGCCGTGGTTGTCTGCTGGAGACCCCTGCTCCGCACCAGATTCTCTGCATAACATGTGAACATCCAGAGTCTGCCGTGGTTCACATGCTAATTACTTTAGCCTCCTTCAAGATGAGCGTTGTCAAGGTAGATGGAAGCCCCTATGGGTGGCCCCATCATGCCAATGCGACTCTGGCAGAGACTACGTGTTTGTCTGAGCACAAACAGAAGAGAGAGAGAGAGAGAGAGAGAGAGAGAGAGAGAGAGGGAGGGAGAGAGAGAGAGGCCGGCCCTTCTGGTGTGGTTGATCACAAGGTGATCAGTGGTGTATATCACTGTGGAGGCTTGTCTCTAAGTGGGCGTTCAGACCCTATTATGTGTAGTGGTAGTAGTGTGGGAATTAAAATGATACTACCTCCCTCAACTGTCAGCTGTTCGGCGATCCGTGGTGGCCCCCATCGCCCTCTCAATCCCTGGGGGCCTCCATCTAGAGGCATATACCAACCACTTGTCTCAACAACCCTGGGGGCATCCATCTAGAGGCATACACAAACCACATGTCTCAACAGCCTATGCCCCAGGGATTGAGAGGGCCGTGGGTGCCACGGACCGCCGAACGGCGGCCAGTTGAGGGAGGTGGTATCATTTTAATTCCGACTCTACTACTCACACTGATGTATAAAGTAAATAGTTACAGTCAGGTGAAGAATGGGCTAGTGTATATTTTGGAAGCAATTGTTGCTGAAACCTATTGCTGTCATAATAACAGCTTTCAACAACATTGCTTCCAAAATGAACAGATGCCATGTATATGCTCTAAGGGATAAACGATGCGGATATTTCCCAAATTTGCGCTTGTTTTCTGCATGGAATCTAGATACAGAATATTTGGATCATTCATAGCAATTCTTTTGTTTAGGTTCCAAATTCCAATGTTTAAATCATGGCTCACAAATGTACAAAGCATAGGACTTATCCAACCGAATCCAAAAAACTAACATGAACGTAGATCTGCTGGTGCAGATATGATTGCTGTCCATGTCATAGGAACATGAACTCATAACTAAGTAAAAATTAACGGGACAATACCGGCTATCTTCATTAAGCATTGTAAAGCAACACTTCCAAAAATGTCTGAAAGAAGGCATCCATGTCTTCTAACAGAATGGTTGGCAATACAAAGGCAGGCTAATTAGTAAACGCAAATAAATAGTCATTGCTATGAGTAAGATTGTAATACTAGAACGGCCATCGTCTACACGTCGAGCGATGGATGCTAGGATGGCAAAGAATAAATTTTAAAGTTTTATTTAGATCCGATAAGGTCTTGATGAATTAAATGTCAATTGAAAAACTTTAACATTTATCTAATTTCTGGTTTACACAAGCACAAAAATAGACGAAGTCCAGCCACTGTGAAAGTTTCAAAAAAATTTGAAAATTAATTTAATTATGACGGGGAATGGATACTATGATGGCAAAGAACAAATTTGTAAGGTTTAATTGGGATCAAATTTCTATATAAGTTTTCTGAAGCCTATAGCTCTAGGATCTTTCAAGACAAATTTGGTTAAAAAATTACAATAAATTGATGAGAATTTCACGCCAAGTTTTGGAAAATCCAACATGGCCACCAGAAAAATTGGCCTATCATATTTCTGATGTCTATCATGCTTGAGTCCTTCCAGTCAAATTTGGTCAATATCCCCCCAAGTGGTTAATGAGGTGTAGCGTTTTAAAGATCCCGTCAATTTTTGAAAAATCCAAGATGGATGCCAGAATAAGTGACCCATCAAATTTCTATATAGGTTTTCTGAAACCTACAGGGCTAGTGTCCTTCCAGCTAAATTTGGCTAAATCTGACAAGAAGTTAATGAGGGGTAGTGTTTTAAAGAATTTCAGAAATCTTTGGAAAATTCAAGATGGCCGCCCAACAGACCTGGTGCCAATTACATTTGTACCCTTGATTTAGCTAGTGGATACTGGCAGGTAACCACCCTGGAACGTTCGAGCGTCTCATTGAGCAGGTATTAACTACCTTGCAATGGGAGATCTGTCTCTGTTACATCGATGACCTGGACACAGTTTTAATGCGCGTTCACACAGCCAATCTCAAGCTCAAACCCAAAAGTGTCATCTTTTTAGACAGAGCATCGAGTTCCTGGGACACGTCATATCCAGCGATGGAGCGGCTACTCAGCCTCAAAAACTAAAGCAGTAGCAGAGTGGCAAACCCCCACTTCTGTCACGGACACCCGGACTTTCGTCGGTCTATGCCAGTACTATCGTCATTACATCCATCACTGTAGCGAGATTGCATCACCATTATTTATGATCACCGAAAAGGATCGACCATTCGAGTGGACAAGTGAGTGTGAAGGATCCTTCAGGGTGCCGAATGAACTCTTGACGACCGCCCCAATTCTTGCTCATCTTAACCCTAACCTCCATTTCATCTTAGACACTGATGCATCGGCTTATGCCATTGGTGCAGTTCTATCTCACGTCACAGAAGATGGAACAGAGCAGGTGCTGGGTTATTGTTCACATACTCTGAACAAAACTGAGAAACATTATGTGACCACTAAGAGGGAATTGTTAACTGCGGTTCATTTCGTCGAATACTGTAAACACTCTCTGTGCGGGCCCTCATTTACCCTGCGTACAGATCACGCCTCCCTACGATGGCTCAGAAACCTAAAAAATCTCGAGGGACAGGTAGCGAGGTGGCAGGAATCCCTGCAGGCCTTCAAGTTAAATGTTGTTCATAGACCCAGCAAACTGCATGGAAATGCTGATGCCTTGAGCAGAATCGGGCTTGAGGATGAACAGGAAGTGGCCAGCACCATGACACATACTACACAGCCATCTCCAGTGTTCCCCGAATTGTGGTGTACAGAATGGAACATGGAGACAGTCGCTCACGAACAAGCAACAGATGCGCAAGCACGGAATATATACACATGGATCCAGGAGGGTGTACGTCCTCCTAAGGAATCTGTTACACCACTTTCCACGACGGCAAAATACTACTATAAAAGGTTTGGAGAGTGTCATATGCACAACAACATTCTCTACATTAATGACCGGATGGTGATCCCTGAGCATTATCGCGAATCTATTCTGCAACAACTACACAATAGTGCTGGACACCTACCCGTCGAGCGGACAACAACATGGATTAAACAGAGATTCCACTGGATCGGTATACCGATAGTGTGAAGGTATGGGTCGCCAAATGTGTCACACGCCAAAGACGTGCTGTTGCCCAGCACCATTCCGCACCCTTACAACTTAAAATTGTTGGTGCACCATGGGAGCGAGTGGCTATTGATGTGCTCGGACCCTTGAATATGACGGATGATGGGAACAAGTACATCCTCGTATTACAAGATTATTTTTCCAAGTGGGTGGAAGTATTTGCTTTGCCGGACCAAGAGGCATCCACAGTAGTGGAGGTCCTGACAAGCAATGTGTTCTGCCGTTTCGGTATGCCCTATGAACTGCACTCCGATCAAGGAAGTAATTTTGAGAGCCGGCTGATCTCCGAGCTCTGCAAATTGTTTCTTATCATCAAAACATGCACAACGCCCTTCCATCCACATAGCGACAGGATGGTAGAAAGGTGCAACCGCACCCTGACGGAAATGCTGACTAAGGAAACACACCTTGATTGTCGTGATTGGGATCTACGACTCCCATATGTGCTCATGGCATAGCACACTTTGTTACATTCCAGCACGGCTTATAACCCTGCTTGGTTAATTTTAGGCTGTGAATCAGCCTCACCCCTGGATCTGGCCAGACCCAGGATTCCAGGAAGAAAAATTCACCATCTCTACATAGAACTCATGCGGCAGCAGATAGAACAGACCCATGAGCTAGTGAGAGCAACATTATCCACTGCACACCGGCGTCAGAAAACGTGGCATGACTGGAGAGTGCATGGAGACCCGTATGAGGCAGGAAAAGTGGTTTGGGTTCACGATTCGCGAAGTTCTGCAAACGTACCAAGTAAACTGAGTTACCAGTGGAAAGGCCCCTATGGGGTAGTAGGTGAGAAATCGGACGTACCCATGCCTCGGATGGCCTGCCCTCAGTCATCCGACCATTCAATATCTCTGTGCAATTTGGTTATCGACGAGAAGATAAGCCTCAAGGACGCCATCATCACCACCACCGCACCGCAGAGCAGCACACTGACATCCACGCACAGCACCATCCTTCCCATAGATCCTTCCATTAGAAAGACTACTACACTGGACAGAACATATTCTGGGAAGGGCAGATTAGCCCATCAGCCTGAAATCCGAGCGATTCCCAGGACATCCGTGAATAAGCTAATCAAGGCTTTGAAAATAAGACGGTTATCTGCAATCACTGCATCAGCATCGACACACAGCATCATCGCATCATTTAGCCACCTTGCAGCCAGCACCATCAACATCACCGCCATGACAACAGTGATGTCAGCAATCTCGGAACCGCCACCAGTCAGAACTACACCCATCGTCGTGAACACCACCACCAGTGCATCCATGAATACATCTACGGCTTCATCCAACTTAAGCACCACCGACTTAGGCAACATAGATAATGAGATATTGGCATCGGAGAACCACCCACCACGACCATCTAGTACGAGTCGTGGAACCCAGACTCGATGGGGAAATTCCTCCATGGACGTTTGTGGACATTATTGTCGTGGATGCAGCAGAATGTGTGAATAGGTGTACGGAAAATGGAACCATCATTATTTTATTATTTTTGAAATATTTTTCTTCTTATTATAAATGTTTTTATAATCGAAACCCTGTCCCTTGGCTGACTACGGTCATCCTACACAGCTACGCAAAATTCTTGCATAGCTGTGTCTCACAAAAATAATCGCTGCGGATACCTATGTTGTAAACACGTCGTGTGCGGCGTATGTACACAACACACCATACCGAATATGGCTTTACTCCCATCACGCCATCTCAGCTATTACTGGGGCTGTCTGATGAACTAGTTTTTACTTTATTAAAATGCTATTTTTCTTATTATTTCTCTTCTCGCGTCAGTACGTCAAGATGGATTGTGGATAGCAAGAGCTTATAGTGTATCGAGTTGGTACTGGTGATTTCTTCAAATCATACTATTCTCGTCATTCTTGACGCAATGAAACAAGGATTCCAGAACTTTTTACCTTTTTAAAATCGGACCAGAAATGGCCGCGTTATCGTTAAATGGCTCACTTAAATTATAATCAAAATATTGCTTTGGTGAATGCGTTGTTCACGTGATCACCACGTCACCATTTCTAGCTGCACGCTGATTGGGTCCTCCTCGCCCTCTGATTGGCTGGAGCGATCTACCTCTGACGTAATGAGTAGTATAAAAGGAGCCAGAAATCGAGAATTGAGAGCACTTCGGCATGAGAGCCGACGCAGTCAGCAAGACTGCTGGACCAGCACAGTGCTAGACGAGGAAGAACTGCTGACTGGCTGCGGTACCTACATCACAGCAGTGCCTTTCGGAATTGAGATCTCCTGCGCCGGTGAGCAGTCTTGAACATCCACGATACAAATTTTGGAAGCTCTCGTATGGCCATCCGAGGGCAAATTAATTTAATATCTGAACTCCCTTTTCCGGAACACACACAGAGGGGCTTCTTGCAGATGGGCCTTGAGGGCCCGATGTAATTCTACAGGATGTAGAGCCAAGGTGATTCCTGGTGGATAACTCGCTGGATCTTCCGGACCACACTGAAAAGTGGTATCAAGCTTCCACGCAGCATGTCATGTGTTAATTAACTTTTAGACCACAGTTTGGTGGGACTTTGTCCGGTGCGTCACAAGGGCTATGCGACGTATCCCGCACCATGTACCCAGTTAATGTACATGCATATTTAATTACTACTGTAGCCCTCTATGTCATGGGCAACTTTCAAACTGCCATCGCTGGACCGAAACTTTATAACATACTGTGTAAATTTATGTATCAGTTATTTTGACTACCGAATGGACATCTTTCTATAACTGTTCTTCTTCACAGTCTTGAGAGTGAGCCGCATCAACAGTCTGCTTACGGAAATCTTCCCTGCAACTTCGGAATCGTGCCATCTCACGCTACTCAACTGTAGCATATCCATTTCCATGATTTATGAACTCTTACTGTGCCGATGACCAATAGGTATCAAGTAACAATACTATTGTACTATTCGTCATTTCAGTAATAGGCACTTAAAGACTGCATTCTTATATTTTCTGTTTCATACTGTAGATATTATCTTTATTTCCGTGTGCTTACAACTAACAAGTACCGTAAGATATTATGACCTGATATACTGTCAGTTAGTTATGTATACACCTGTGTAAAAGTTAAGTACCAGCAAAAACAATAGAACATAGAAACATGATGGTACAACTAGGCTGCCATACTTTTTGTCCCCGCGTTAGCTGACATAATTCCAAGTACGAAATGCACATGCATGCATGACTTCACGCCGCTTGATGTCCGTGCGTGGCGGGAAACAGCACACGTGTTCAGTTATGGAAAAGTCCAGTTTGAGGTGTAGAACATTACATACAGATTTAGGCGACAAGATTAGGAATTTTGTGTTCATGACCGTGGTTTATTTGTACAGAGAGAATTAGCTCTTGATTGTGAACCGCTATGGCAAGACGAAGGTTAAGTGATCGTGTGAAATGGCAAATCATAGGCATGCATACCACTGGTATGTCATGCAGAGAGATTGGCAGACAGCTGAACATTAACCATACTGTAATCAGTCGTTTGATTGCAAAACATGGGCAAACTAACGAGGTGAAGGACAGGCCTAGAGCTGGAAGACCGAAGATGACTACTGCCCGTGATGATCGAGCCCTAGTACGCCTTGTTAGGAGATCTCCATTCACCAACAGCAGAGTGCTCAGCCAGCAATGGGAAACGCACAATAGAGTGTCAATGTCTACCGTCAAAAGGAGACTGTATGCTGCTGGCATGAAAGCTAGGAGACCTGTCAGACGTCCTCTCCTCACTGCACACCACAAAGAGGAGCGTCTGAGGTGGTGCAACGAAAGAAGACACTGGAACATGAGATCCTGGAGACGGGTACACTGGTCCGATGAAAGTCGGTTCCTGCTTCATGCCACAGATGGTCGAACTCGTGTATGGAGGTCCAGACGCACGGCGTACGACCAACGTAACATCATGGAAGAAGTTCCATTTGGTGGAGGTTCCGTTATGATATGGGGGTGCATCTCATTTGATTGTAAGCTGGATCTGTTGACTGTACCTGGAACACTAAATGGACAAAGATATCAAGATTCCATACTGCATAGAGTTGTGGTCCCTCATTTTGTAAATCATGCACCTGGAACCCACCCTATATTCATGGATGACAACGCCCGACCACATCGTGCTAGAGCTGTGCATGAATACCTCCGCCAGAATGCCATCGAAACCCTACCATGGCCAGCAAGGAGCCCTGACATGAACCCTATTGAGCATATCTGGGACATTCTGGGAAACATGGTGAGAAGGAGGGATCCTCCTGTGCAGAACCTACAGGAATTAACAGACGCACTCCATCTTGAATGGTAACGAATACCACAATGGCGTATCAGTCGGTTGGTGAGCAGCATGAGACGTCGTGTCCAGGCCGTCATCCAGGCACAAGGTGGATATACCCGGTATTAATAATGACAGTCTCAAACTCGTGCACAGATGTTAAACTTCGTTTTCAGACACCATTAATGACAATCTAGCCACGTGTGTCAACTGTAGGGCAATAGTTGTCAGTTGTGTCAACGTAACCATATTCAGGCCTCGTTTTCAAGTTCAAACAAAAACATACAGTGTTTCCCCACCATCATAATCAGCATTCCTCTAGTTGCATTATTACCTCTTGCACTAAGATGGATGGGTACATAAATGTTTATGCTATTGCTTTCTTCATAGCACATGAATATACCCTCGCATGTGCGTAAAAATAGGGTGGTGCTTAACTTTTGCACAGGTGTATATATGGCAAGTTAGGGCTGCGCGGTTTGGCTTACAGCCATATCGGTTTCGATATGTCTTTTCATATCGGTTTTAACCGAATATCGGTTTTAGGGACATGAAACAAAAAATTTAAATTATAGAAAATAGCACGAAAACAGAACGTATTTTCACGCCCTGATACATTCGTAACGTTTTGCGCCTTTAAAGCTTAATATACCTCATAATATCCATCATCGCGGGAGTGAAATTATTAATTAGACCACCTAAATATTACGGACAGTTAAATAAGCATCGTTTATTTTGTCAAAATTAATCATAAATCATCAGCAAAACAGGTTGCGAAAAGACGTAAATCACGTGATTGTAATTAATTATGATGTAATTATCTCCCTTTCTTCTTTCATTTCCAATTCGGCCCGGCGACGAAATCATGCCTTGAAGAAAATATTAACTGTAATATTGCGAACGCGAATTTCATAAGTTAATATAATACTGTGTATAGAAGATAACGTTTTAAAAACGGGTTGAGTAATAATTCTATTTAAAATTCTATCCTAATCCGCAAAATGTATTCAGCATTATATTTATTGGCGAGATTTTTATGCATTCGGGCGATTTAGTTTTGGGACGACTTTGCATTATGTTAATTATCCGGTGACGTAAATAAAATGGATGCCGTTGTTTAGAAATGTTTTCCCCGATACAAATTTCAATGACAAATTCCCGCGTTAGTATTGTGTTTTATATTGCAAATTTATCGGAGACTACCAGAGAAAAGACGAGTGGATATTTATTTAATTAATTCGCTGCCTGATTTCTCTCGGCGTACATCGAGTTACATGGAGTTACACAATATGCGCAATTGGGGCCACGTTCAATTATTAGTTGCCCCGAACGTAGCTTAATGGAAAGTATGATCATTATTATTCATTACGCTTTTCATGCTCGTTAGTATCTTTTATCTTTAACAATCCTGATACGAAAAACCGAAAATATGTTCATATTCGGTTTTTCGATATTTATTTCTTATAATCGGTTATGAAACCGTCAGTGCAGGATATCGGTTTTAAATATGGTATCGGTATGTCGCGCAGCCCTATGGCAAGTAGCCATCCTAGTTATTCTGTTTTGTTCATATATAAAAGCTCTAGGGCACAGTACAATAGGTAATACTATACAGCAACATTATATCCGCACCACTACTACCCCCAGCATCAATTTTACACTGAGGTCACTGATCATTCTCACCATGCTCGAACTTGACATGTGACCGACTAAACCTGGCTATTCTAGCTCGATAGGATAGGTTTAAAGTAGTTAGGGACAGTCTCTTCATAAGAGACACAATGTGTACGCCTCTTTTCCGGCTGTAGTGGATATGTAACACCACACACCAGCTAGATTGTATAAAATTGGCCTATTACATTAGGGCCTCTTATTAATAACAAGTTATTGTCACTTTCAGCACTCCTACAGCCGCATGGCTTAATAATTGTCTGGACTCCCAATCGACACGTTGGCAGGATCTGACTTTTGGAAACTATTGGGGTTTCCAAGTGGTGATAACCAAGGTGTCGATTTACATACATCCCCCCAGTATCTTCGGATACCAGTTGGTTTAGATTCCCCCGCCAATGTAGGAAGCACTGAGAAAAGAAACTATATTTTGTAACACCGGCCTGCATTGCATCTCTGGGCATTCTGGAACTTAACCCTAATGACAGGTGAAATGTTAATTCCGTAACACACTGGTGACGGACGAGACGCAGATCTCCATCCAACTCGGTATGGTGACTGGGTGAGGTCTTAGAACCAACCACTCCCTCACGGGACGGTCACTAGCGATGGATATCTGTCTCTTACTCCCACCATAAATGCTATTGCCCAAATTGCTTATGTGAACTGTAAATTGTCCTGGTGATGTTATATGTGGCTATGGTGCAATGGTGACTGGATCGTGATATGATTCGTGAGCTATCACTTTGTAACATGTACGCATGCTGTCTTTCTGAGGAAGATGCTATGTGGGGCGACCTTCAGGAAGCTGGGCATCTTTGCCAGTTGGACATATGTGTCAATAGGTAGGTAGGAATCCTTGCCACTTGCGGCCAAAGCTTGGAAACGTATCCAAAAACCAAAGGCTAGGATAGACTTTAGCAGAAGGCCTGCATAAATAAAGCGGCAATGACCAATTCAGTATCTTTGGACCTACATAAGATGGGGAACTATGAATTGTTCGGAAATCATCCGACCCGTCTTCACGTAAAGCAGCGTGCATCACATTAATTATGGCTTCACTAGGATTGACCACTGCACATAGTCTTTTTGTTTGAACAAAAGGGTGGCCCTTTTTGCCAAGCTCTTTTCATCCACTTTGTCATTGAAGACATTTTCATGCGACAATCGGTTTATATTAAACTATTCAAGTAGCCTCGTCGCGATGCTCCCTTGCGGCGATACCTCTGCATATTTACGAATCTGTATGGTACCTTCGGCGAGCCCACGTAGAACGAACACCAGTTGGTTCTATGTACTGTATTATTTTTGCTCATTCACAAGCAAACGAGTAACATTGTTTCTATAGATTATTTACATTTAATTATATCATCATGTTCAGACTTTTAAACTGGTTAATGGACCGACATACCGGTGACATGAACAGTTGGCATGAGACCGTGAGGTTCAATCTTGGCGGCAATGGTCGCAGGATCCCACTGGAACATGTTTGTTCAAGCAGCCCTAGAAGCCGGTCTTTGTACCCTCCTGAGGGTCACAAAACAGGATCCGTAACCCCGAGAACCCTAGCTAACCAGCTCTCCCGCCCATCCTGTACATGCAGTGCAACAGAGTGGAGCAACATAACGGACCAGCACATACCCCTGCGGGCTACAATTGGCACATCATGTGGGGCCTGAACGTTTCAGTCTCCTTCATCAGACAGTGAGCGCTCCCTAGATCTGGAAGTGGCATCATATGATGGACGAACTGCATGCATGCTCACCGACGACGCTAGTAATTTTCCCGGTGTGGAACAGCCAGCACCCCCTTTACACGAGTTTTCGCCGATCAGTGAGGGGACATTCCGTGATGCATCACACGTGGGAACTTAATACATAACCTTGTCGGATATCTGCGCTAGGCACCCACCATTTACGCTGGATCATGGTCGACCATGACACAGACCCCTACAGGGGCATATCTTTCCTTCACAACCATTATGTTCGCCAACTTCATCACAGGGTGACCAATGGCCAGAACCTCATGTACCATATTCAGCATCTCCACTGGTATGTACATCGTCACCATACTATCCATGAGTACCACGATACGAGCCGGGAGATGCGGTACCTCCCTTCCAACAATACACCAGAAGACCATCACACAGCACACACCACCCCCGTCAGTCACCTGCAATGCCTCTGTACGAGGAACGCCCATCACAACATCCAGTAGAACATCCACGTCGTCTACATAGTACGCCTCCACCCGTCTATAGACCAACACCCGTTTATGGACCTGCATCAGGGCGGTATTCGGCGGACCATACATATCTTGCACAGCACTATCGATGGGAATCTCCCTCATGGACACGGCATCGTCATCAGGGATATTGATGGGAAATACCACCAACACCACCACCATCAACACGGTGAACAGCATCCGCGTTTATGTCTGTCTCCCCAGCACCACCACTTGGATTCGCGCCCATAACTTCTTATCGTGGGCATGGCCGGATCATTCTCCCTTCCGCATTTAGCAGGGAGAATGATTGGGCTAATTATAAGGTCCAGTTTGAGATCATAAGCCGTACAAATCGGTGGACGGATCATCAAATGGTAGAGTATCTGGCCGCATAGCTGTCCGGGAAAGCACTGCAGATCCTGGCAGATTTGGGCACAGATTACACACCAACATACACAGAGTTGGAAAGGGCGTTGTCAGAGAGATTCGGGGACACGGCCCTCGGTGAGACCAATCATCTGCAACTCAAGAACTTGCATCAATGACCCGGGGAAACACTACCAGAGTTAGCTAGTCGTATTCAGTGACTAGTTACCCGCGCCTACCCCAGCACGAATCACGAGGGCATCACACACTTACATCAGGACACCTTCATTGACACGTTGAGCCGTGAACCCACCCTCAAGGAAAAGTTATTTCTTATAGAACACAGTGGTCTACAACAATTGACAGCAAACGCGGTTCGCATTGAGAATTTCTTGGAGCGGGAGAAAAATAATCGCCGACAACTACACCCAATCAATGAAATGGACGATGCCAACCTCGTAACCATCACCGACAACACCACTGCATCAGCACAAACATCAGCATCGGACCCGTAATCGCAGCCAGAACACCCCACCGGTCAAAATCACGCATCTAAAGGAAGAGGGCGTGGCCAATCCCATTGCGGAGGCCACAACAACGCCCCAGGACAGGGGATCCAGCACAACAATAACAATAGACAGAACATGCATGATAGGTTGGAAGAGATCATGAAACAGATCTCCACACTCACCAACTTAGTCACCACACTCAGCACCACGGTCGCTACACAGTCGACAACACGCCCAGCAACCAATATGATGACTTATACACAGACACAGAACACATGTTTGGATGTGGTCAGCCGGGCCACTGGAAGGAATGATGTCCCAATCACCCTACATCAACAACTCCTACCACTGACCGACGTACACCGCAGCCTGAGACCCCTTTATACTAGTGAGGGCACCTATTACAGAGTCACATTGGTGCCCACTCTCACAACCCGGCTCATCTGCTGCGTCAAGACACCAACGTCAGGTGGCCAACACGACAAATCATTCTCCCACAACAAAAGGCACACACACACACACACACACGGCTTCTTACATGTCGGTACCAACGATGCACACTGCATCCACGGCACTGACATCTTCCCTGCCAGAGATTGTGACCCTGCAATCTCCGCATCTAACACACCTTCTTTCCTATGTAAAACGCCAGTGGTAGGTTGTAGCACCTCCACTGAAACAATGTTTATACAAGCACCACGACCCACCACCAAGGCACTTAACACCCGGTGCCCCTTGGTGGTTTGCAAATCACGTGTCCTAACAGCATCACCCACTACATGCAGCAGCAGCAACAGTGCCATGGACTGTAGTACACATTCTACATCATGGATCCACAAGAAGAAGCATCGTTCGAAGGACAGGAAGCCAACACGCCATCACTGCTTCTTCTGCTGCATCTATTAAGCATCCCATGATGCATTGTAAAAAGTGGCTCACACAGGTAGCCTTCATCGGCGACCGCACCAGTCCTGTCCACACTGCTGTGTGCACAAATTCGCAGTACACAGAAACAACATCAACAACACCACCATTGCTACCCCAAGCTCCGTCTTCGCCTAAGCAATCGCAGCAGCAGCAACGGGGGTGGGGGTGGGGGGGGGTGTTGGCCCCTTCCTCACTCAACTTCACTCATGGAAGCTATCCGGAAACAGACTGACTAAATACAGGATGAGATTGCACCAAAAACAATCCTTCAGGCAGTATCATTAGAAACTTTTCCACAGGCACACCACAAAGTAATATATAAGTGTGCTTGTCTGTTTAGTGGTGCTTCCACCAATGCCACTGTTGACACCGGTGCTTCCATCACCGTTTTTAACACCCGCTTGTATGAGCGCATCCCACCTCATAAGAAGCCACCCATTAGGCCTACAAACATATTTTTGCAAACAGCTACATGAGCCGATGTTTCCATGGCTGAAACCTCGTAATACAGATGGAGGAAATGCAATTCATACAGCGAGTTGTCATTACCTCTATTCAAAATGATGCCCTGCTTGGCTTTGATTTCGTCAGTGCCAGCGAAGCCGTCATACAGTTCAGACAGCAGGAATTAGACATACACGGCCGACGTATACCCCTTGGACCGGAATCATCACTGTACACAACCTGTGCAGTGATTTTGGCATCTACAGCCACAGTTGAGCCGGGACAAGTGAAAATCTTATGGGCCACTGCACCACAGTTAGGAAACAACACATACATAGCTATGCTGGAACCCGACCCTGAATATATAATCGCTTCACAATGCGCCAGTCCCCGAATGATCGTGGACACCACCAATAAGGATCACATCCTGTTCCGGGTAGTCAATGGCACGACTGATCCAATAACTCTTGAAGTGGGAGTTCGTTGTGGCCATCTGGTGAATGTAATATTACTGGAGACACCCCCTACTACACCTACACCAGCAACAACTTATGATGATTTGCCAGAACACTTGCATGACATATATCTGCATGCCACATTTGGATTGATGCAATCTCATAAACGTGACGTTCAGAAAATATTATAAAATATTGCGATAGTTTCTCGGAGGGAGATATGGTCCTGGGAGAAACTCATCTCGTGTGACACTCCATCGACACCGGAAACAACCGGCCCATTCAACAACCCATTCGACGTCTTCCCATTCACAAGTAGGTGGAAGCACATCAACAAGTAAATGACAGGCATTACAGAGCCATAAGCATCCCCCCTGGGCCAGTCCCATTGTACTAGCAGGCAAAAATGACAGATCTTTGCGGTTTTGTATAGACTACCACTGCCTTAATGATCTAAGCGTCAAAGACGCTTATCCCTTACCACGGCTACCCGAGAGGGATAGGCTCCTGAAAGGGATGTCCGTAACATGCAGCAGTAGGCTTGCAAGAGTGTGTGAAATTGGTAATATAGTGCAGAGGAGATACTGAAGGCCTCCGTGTCTAGTGAAGGATGAATTGACATCCTACTGTGGTAATGTCTAGTCGGCGTACTGTTCGGGCCACTGAGGTTTTTGGTTCCTCCTATCTCAGCAAATGGACATGTATGACGCGTGGATGAGAATCCACTCCCAGGACATAAAAAATATCTCTAGAATATTAAGCATCTTTGCTAGAAGATAGTCCTGCAGGCAAGGCTGGGGAAAACGGTCAAATTTCGTATACTGTTGGCAGATAGATACGGATCAGACCATCGGTTGCCCCTGGGCATGAGCTCAGATGGTGATCGCTATGGACTGGCTCACTGGCCAGTCGTCTTGATCATGTCAGTTCATCTGTGTGGTCAAGATGGCTCAATGTTCAGCCAGGCCATGGCAAGTGTTCGTATTGCGGGTCATACCTCCTATGATCAGAGAACATGAAAAGTGATTCTTTGGGAAGCAGGAGGGTATATGTGTGAGGGGGGCATGGCCTGTTACTTGGTGAACTGGATACAGTGTTCAGTTGTGATACCAGTACGCTGAAAGGTGGATGACCTTGTAGAATGATCTATGCCAGGCTATGGCCTTTCGCTAAAATGACGTCTCGTAGGCATCACATTCATAGTGTGGTCTATGTCGGGCTTCGAGCCCTTGCTAAGATGAGTATTGATGGTTATCCATTACTGTGTCTGCTCATTCAGAGGTCAACTAGATTATCATCCCATGGGCCATGGTCCTTAATCTCAGACACATATATGGAAAGGTACCTAGCCTAGGCTGCATCCTGGAAATACACCGGGAGGTGAAAGGGTACACGTGTGCACAGGCCTTAGATTCCTTGTCCGGAGCCAAGTGGTTTTGTATCCTTGATTTAGCTAGTGGATACTGGGAGAAGACCGCGTTTGTCCGTAGAGATGGTGTTTTCCAGTTCCGCAAGATGCCGTATGGATCGTGAAACGCACCTGGAACGTCCGATCATCTCATTGAGCAGGTATTAACTACCCTGCAATGGGAGATCTGTCTCTGTTACATCGACGACCTGGACACAGTTTTAATGCGCTTTCACACAGCCAATCTCAAGCTCAAAACCAAAAAGTGTCATTTTTTTAGACAGAGCGTTGAGTTCCTGGGACACGTCATATCCGGCGATGGAGCGGCGACTCAGCCTTCAAAAACTAAAGCAGTAGCAGAGTGGCAGACCCCCACTTCAGTCACGGACACCCGGAGTTTCTTCAGTCTCTGCCAGTACTATCCTCGTTACATCCATCACTTTAGTGAGATTGCATCACCATTATTTATGATCACCGAAAAGGATCTACTATTCGAGTGGACAAGTGAGTGTGAAGGTTCGTTCAGGGTGCTGAATGAACTCTTGACGACAGCCCCAATTCTTGCTCACCTTAACCCTAACCTCGATTTCATCTTAGACACTGATGCATCGGCTTATGCCATTGGTGCAGTTCTATCTCACATCACAGAAGATGGAACAAAGCAGGTGCTGGGTTATTGTTCGCGTACTCTGAACAAAACGGAGAAACGTTATGCGACCACTAAGAAGGAATTGTTAGCTGCGGTTCATTTCATCAAGTACTATGAACACTTTCTGTACGGGCACCCATTTACCCTGCGTACAGATCACGCCTCCCTATGCTGGCTCAGAAACTTAAAAAATCTGGAGGGCCAGGTAGCAAGGTGGCAGGAATCCTTGCAGGCCTTCAACTTCAACGTTCTTCATAGACTCGGAAAATTGCATGAAAATGATGATGCCTTGAACAGAATCGACCTTGAGGATGAACAGGAAGTGGCCACCATCGTGACACATACAACACAGCCATCTCCGTTGTTCCCTGAATTGCAGTGCGCAGAGTGGAACACAGAGACAGTCACTCATGAACAAGCAATAGACATGCAAACACGAAACATATACGTGGTGATCCAGGAGGGGGTACGTCCTCCTAAGGAATCTGTTGCACCACTTTCCATGACAGCAAAATACTACTATCAAAGGTTTGGAGAGAGTCATATGCACAATGACATTCTCTACATTAATAACCGGATGGTGATCCCTGAGCGTTATCGGGAAACTATTCTGCAACAACTACATGATAGCGCTGGACACCTAGCCATTGAGCTGACAACAACACGGATTAAACAGAGATTCCACTGGATCAGTATACGTGATAGCGTGAAGGCATGGGCCACCAAATGTGTCCCATGCCAAAGACGTTGGCCAGCACAATTCTGCACCCTTACAAGTTTAAATTGTTTGTGCACTGTGGGAGCGAGTGGCTATTGATGTGCTCGGACCCTTGAATATGATGGATGAAGGGAACAAGTACATCCTCGTATTACAAGATTATTTTACGAAGTGTGTGGAAGTATTTGCTTTGCCGGACCAAGAGGCATCCCAAGTAGTGGATGTCCTAACAAGCAATGTGTTCTGCCGTTTCGGTATGCCCTATGAACTGCACTCCGATCAAGGAAGTAATTTTGAGAGCTGGCTGATCTCTGAGCTCTGCAAATTGTTTCATATCGTCAAAACACGTACAACGCCATGCCATCCGCGTAGCGACGGGATTGTAGAAAGGTTAAACTGCACCTTGGCAGAAATGCTGACAAAGGAAACCTGCCTTGATTGTCGTGATTGGGATCAATGCCTCCCATATGTGCTCATGGCATACAACACTTTGATACATTCCAGCATGGCTTATAACCCTGCTTGGTTAATGTTAGGCCATGAATTAGCCTCACCCCGGGATCTGGCCAGGCCCAGGATTCCATGAGAGAAAAATTCACCATCTCTATATAGAGCTCACGCGGCAGCGGATAAAACAGACCCATGAGCTAGTGAGAGCAACATTATCTACTTCACACTGGTATCAGAAAACGTGGCATGACCCGCGAGTGCATGGAGACCAGTATGAGGGGAAAATGGTTTGGGTTCACGATTTGTGATGTTATGCAAACGTGCCAAATAAACTGAGTTACCAGTGGAAAGGCCCCTATGTGGTAGTAGGTAAGAAGTCGGACGTGACCTACCATGTCCACGCCTCAGATGGCCTGACCTCAGTCATCCACTTTGATCGACTTACACCATGTGTCAGTGACGACCCAGTGCCAGAGCTCGGACTGGGCATTCCACATGATACCGGTACCCAGACAGATGTCTCTATGGAAACAAGTATTCCCAACGTTAGTCCCGAGCACTGCAGTGCTAGTTCAACCCCTCTCCTACCAGGCTAGGAGTCCGGTGAACATAGGACTAACGCTGAGGACGATGACGATCTACGTACTCGCCATCTCGCTCCTCAGAACGGGTCTACAAGATATGGGAGGTTGTATCTGAAGACGTTCTCGTTTGTGCTGTACAAGGGGAAGGCCGGAAAAATTGTACCACCGATCTTCCCATTTCCACCCACTTGCTATTACCCCAATTATAGAGTTACCACAAGCGGAAGCTGTGGCTGCCCTGGGCCATGCTTTTTGTGGGGTGGAACATGTAATAAATAGGATGGAAGTGAAGAGGCTTGATGAGGCCTTGACTTGTTTTGAAGAACAGTAAAACTGCACAACTTGGTGTACCCCCAAGTCTTCAAATCGCGAGACCACCCCCACTCCAACGTGCGCCCCATCCATTAGCACCACCACCCCCACTCAAACCCGCGTCTCTCATCTATGCACCAAGTTCAGACATCACCGGTCCTGTCCAATTCACACTCCACTCGTCGTTTGTTAACTGTCAATCTTCAGATATGAGAGAGTCAGTTTCTACAGAGGAGGTGGCACCCCGCACCCCAGTAAACCCTCCCCCCGCCCCCCGCTTGTGGTGGGCAGGGAATCAGCCTGTTCAGCAGACTTTCGGCTGGAATACTCCTGGTACTTAAAAACTATGACAGAGTACCAACCGTCGTGTAACGGAAGATGACCCTCCCCATCCAAAGGGCATCCCTGACCACAACTGCCCTACGAAGCCACCCCCAACCCCCATGAGCAGTCGGAACATCACACCCAGACACAGAAAGACTGGAGCATACATAACACACTTGCCCACAAGGCTGGATATGTCAATTCATCGTTGCATGAACATTACACACTTACCAGGTTATATAAACGTATAATGAGGACATCATCGACACCATAGATAGCATGCACCTAGCTTTTGTAACAGAAAAAGTTAGATACCTTTTTCCACAACATTCCCTCCAACACGAATGCAGGAAGCTCATTACTTTCCACAACCCGACTTTTCCGCAATGGCAACAGACACGGCATTCCCTAGCTTGGAAACCTGGATCTGCCAAAATCGCATTACGCCAGTGTCACACAACCACCCCGACTTCCCTACAACAGAACACACCATCATCAACACGAGTCAACATTTTCCGCAAACACCCCCTTATCCGGTATGCGGAAGACTGATCATATGGAAAGGAGGATCAACACCGCTGCCATCTACAGTACAAGCTACGGGGGATCGCCCACTCGCCCCCCCCCCCCCCCCCCCGGAAACGTAGTACGTAAACAGCTAAACTATCACACGTCAGTCACACGTAATAACAGTCAATAGTATTAATCTGCAATCTGTCGTCGGTATCAAGTATGAATTTACTACTGAACGCAAGATTGATACTGGTCTGATTCAAGTACGACAGCCCACTTTTTGGTCATCCGCAATCTAAAGTACCTCTGTCCCGGCTTCGGACTCGGCCATTACAGAGTGAAAAACATCATGTCCGATAAAGTTGACACCACCAACATTCAGCATTCTAGCCCATCAGCCCGAAATCTGAGCGATTCCCAGGACGGTCACAAGTAAGCTAATCAAGGCTGTGAAAATAAGAAAGTTATCCGCAATCACTGCAGCAGCATCGACGCACAGCATCATCGCATCAATTAGTCACCCTGCAGCCAGCACTACCACGACCACCGCTACAACAACAGTGATGTCAGCAATCTCGGAACCGCTACCAGTCAGAACTACATCCAACGTCGTCACCACCACCACTTGTGCAGCTGTACACCTACAGTTTCATCCAACTTAAGTACTAGCGACCTAGGCAACATAGATAATGAGATATCAGCATCAGAGGACCACCCACTACGACCGTCTAGTACGAGTCGTGGACCCCAGACTCGCTGGATAAATTCTCCACGGACGTTTGTGGACATTATTTTCGTGGATGCAGCAGAATGTGTGAATAGGTGTGCGGGAAATGGAACCATTATTATTTTATTATTTTTGAAATATTTTTCTTATTATTATATATGTTTTGTAATCAAAACCCTTATATATATCTTTCTTATTTTTATAAAACTATATTTGATTCAGGTATGTTGGAGCTTGGCCATTCTTGGCGGAAATATAATTATTAATAATGAGTAGGATGGTATGCATGTATAAAGCCCTATGGGAGAGGTTTCACTAAAATGGCTAATTCCTTAAGAATGAGTAGCGCGCATGTGTGCACGTCACAGGTATCCCTGGCAAAATGTGTCAGTATTGGGAGAGAGTGTATACTTATTGTGTACCGAGTTGGTACTGGTGATTTCTTCAAATCACATTATTCTCGTCGTTCCTGGTACCAATCAGGACCGGAATGAAATGAGGATTCAGAAACTTGCATTTTAAAAATCGGACCAGAAATGGCCGAGTTATCATTAAATGGCTCACTTAAACTATTTTCAAAAAATTGTTTTGACGTCGTAATCACGTGTATGTATTAAATGAATGGGGAAATGTGCTGTGCACGTGATCACCACGTCACCATTTCTAGCTGCACGTTGATTGGCTACTGCTCGCCCTCTGATTGGCTAGAGCGTCCTGCATCTGCCGTCACAAGTAGTATACAAGGAGCAAGAAATCGAGAATCGAGAGAACCTCCGCGTGGGAGCCGACAGAGTCAGCAGGACTGCTGGACCAGCTCAGTGCTAGATGAGGGTGAACTGCTGACTGACTGTGGTACCTACATCACAGCAGTGCCATTCGGAATTGAGACATTCTGCGCCGGTGAGCAGTCTTGAACATCCACGATACGAATTTTGGAAGCTCTCGGATGGCCATTCGTGGGCAAATTAATTTAATATAAGAACTATCTTTTCCGGAATACACACAGAGGGGCTTCTTGCGGATGGGCCTTGCAGGCCCGATGTAATTCTACAGGATGTAGAGCCAAGCTGATTCTTGGTGGATAGCTCGCCAGATCTTCCAGACCACGCTGAAAAGTGGTATCAAACTTCCGCGCAGCATGTCGTGTGTTAATTAACTTTTAGACCACAGTCTGGTGGGACTCGCAAGAGCTATGCAACATATCCCGCACCATGTACCCAGTTAATGTACATGCATATTTAATTACCACTGTAGCCCTCTTTGCTACGGGCAACTTTCAAACTACCGTCAATGGACGGAAACTTTATAACATACTGTATAAATTTATGCATCAGATATTCTGACTATCTAATGGACATCTTTCTATAACTGTTTTTCTTCACCGTCTTGAGGGTGAGCCACATCAACAGTCTGCTTGCGGAAATCTTCCCTGCAACTTCGGAATCGTGCCATCTCGTGCTACTCAACTGTAGCATATCCATTTCCGTGATTTATGAACTCTTACTGTACCGATGACCAATAGGTACTCAAGTGACTATATTATTGTACTATTTGTTATTGCCGTAATATGAACTGATGACTAATAGGTGCCTTCCCATTCTTAAAGACCGCATTCTTGTATTTCCTGTTTCATACTGTAGATATTATCTTTATTTCCGTGTGCTTACAAGTAACAAGCACCGTAAGGTCTTATGACTTGATATACTGTCAGCACTGTATTAGTTATTTATGTATATGGCAAGTAGCCATCCTAGTTATTCTGCTTTGTTTATATACAAAAGCTCTAGGGCACAGTACACTAGGTAAAACTATACAGCAACATTATATCCGCATCACTACTAGCCCCAGCATCGATTTTACACTGAGGTCACTGATCATGCTCACCATGCTCGAACCTGACATCTGACCGATTAAATCTGGCTATTATAGCTCGATAGGATAGGTTTAAAGTAGTTAGGGACAGTCTCTCCATCAGAGACACAATGTGTACGCCTCTTTTCCGGCTGTAGTGGATATCTAACACCACACACCGGCTAGATTGCATAAAATTGGTCAATTACCATAGGGACTCTTATTAATATCGAGTGATTGTCTCTTTCTGCGCTCCTCCAGCCGCATGGCTTAATAATTGTCTCGACACATTGGCAGGATCCGACTCTGGGAAACTATTGGGTTTTCCGAGCGGTGATAACTAAAGTGTCGATTTACATACATCCCCCCAGTATCTTCAGATACCAGTTAGTTTAGATTCCCCAGCCAATGTAGGAAGCACTTTGAAAAGATATTATATTATGTAACACCAGCCTGCAGTGCATCTCTGGACATTCTGGAACTTAACCCTAATGACAGATGAAATGTTAATTCCGTAACACATGGGTGACGTACGAGACGCATATCTCCATCCAACTATGGTGAATGGGCGACGTCTTAAAATCCACCACGCCCTCACGAAAAGGTCACTAGCGATGGATATCTGTCTCTTACTCCCCATCATAAATGCTATTGCGCTTTTCTAAATTGCTTATGTTATATGTGGTTATGGTGCAATGGTGACTGGATAATCATATGATTCGGAAGCTGTCGTTTCGTAACATGCATGCATGCTGTCTTTCTGAGGAAGATGTTATGCGGGACGACCTTCAGGAGGCTGGGCATCTTCGCCAGTTAGACATATGTGTCAATAGATAGGTAGGAATCCCTGCCACTTGCCGCCAAAGCTTGCAAACGTATCTAACAACTAAACGGTAGGTTCGACTTTAGCAGAAGGCCCACATAGATAAAGCGGCAACTACCAATTCAGTATCTTTGGACCTACATAAGATGCTGCGCTATGAATTCTTTGGAAATCATCTGACCCATCTTCACGTAAACCAGCGGGCATCACATTAATTATGGCTTCACTAGGATTGACTACTGTGGATAGAGGAAAGTGCCTCGCGTGGGCCTCCATCACAGGAAAATTCCATCAACGCCGAAGTGGAGGAAGAGAGTTGGAAAAAAAGAGCCACGCTCTTGTTCAAACATATGATAAGTGTGTAGTGTGAGTCAACCTAGTGAAATTATAATTAATGTGATGCATGCTGTATTACGTGAAGATTGGGTGGATGATTTCCGTAGAATTCAACACCGCCACAGTCCCAGATACTGTATTGGTCGTTGCCACTTTATTTATGTGGTCCTTCCACTAGATCCTAAACTATCAGTTAGTTGTTAGGTTCATGTCCAAGCATTTGGCCGCAAGTGGCAGGGATTTCTACCTATCGTTACTACATGAGCCTGACTGGAGAAGATGCTCGGTTTCCGCATGGCCACCTTACGGAGCATCTCCCTCAGAAAGGCAGCGTGCGGACATGTTACGGAGTGACAGCTCCAGCTCATATAACGATCTTGTTACATATCACACCGCAACCATATACAACATTACTAGGACAAGTCATCATTACATAAGCAATTGGAAAGCGCAAAAAGGTTTATGGTGGGGAGTAAGACATAGATATTCGACTATAATGACCGTCCCGGGAGGGCGTGGTGCGTTCCAAGACCGCACTCAGTCACTGTACAGAGTTAGATGAAGATCTGCATCCCATCCGTCACCTGGTGCGTCTGGGGTGGACCATTTGAGATCCGATCTCGGGGACTAACGTTTGCCTGTCGTTAGGGTTAAGTTCCAAAATGCCAAGGGATGCACTGCTGGCCAGTTAAAATAAATATAATGTTTTCGCAGTGCTTCCTACTTTGGCAGCATTATCTATGCTAACTGGTATCCAAAGATACGGGGAGGGGGTTGGGTGGGTGGGAGTGGGTGGGTGGGAGTGTGGTGTATGCGAAATCGGCCAGTTTTACACAATCTAGCTGGTGTGCTGTGTTACATATCTGCTACATCCGGAAAATAGGCTTAAACAAATGACTCCTAAGGAGCGGTTGTCCCTACTTACATTTAAACCTATCCTATCGAGCTACAATAGTCAGGTTTGTTCGATCACATGTCAGGTTGGCACAATGAGAACATGAACAGTGACCTCAGTGTAAAAGTGATGCTGGGGGAAAGATGATGCAGATTTATTGTTGCTGTGTAGTATAGCCTAGCATACTGCGGTCCTAGTATTTTTTATATAAAATAAACAAAACAAGTAACTAGGATGGCTACTGACATATATATAACCAATTCTCACAGTTTTGACAATACATCTGGTCATAGGACCTTACGGGCTCGTTAGTCATAAGCACAATAATAAGGATAATATATACATTAAAGCTATAAATTATAAACTGCGCTCTCAGGTGACCGGTCGGTACATGTTAGTCATCAGTACCAGTACACAAACAAATGAATACAATAATACAAACATATAGCTAAATGAGTACCTATTAGTCATCGGTATGTGAAAAGTTCATAAATCACTGTAGATGCTGCGTCACAGATGAGGAACGCGAGGTGGCACGATTCTGGAGTTGCTGGGAAATCTTCGCAGGCGAGCTGTTGATGTGGCTCACTCTCGGGGACGGTGAAGAAGAACGATCGTAGTTGCGGATGTCCACTAGATAGTCATAATAGCGTATACAAATAATTTAAGCAGATTATTAAAATGTTCTGTACTGTATCGGAAGTTTGAAAGCTGCCTGTAATATGAAGGGCTACAGTTGAAAGTTATAATTATAAAATGCATGTGCAACTTCTGTGTACACAATACATGGCGCACAGCATAGCTCTTGCGGCACCCCAGGCAATGTCTCACTAGACTGCGGCCTAAAAGTTAATTATCACACACAACATGCTGCACGGAAATTTGATTACCACTTTTCAGCGTGGTTCGGCAGATCTGACCAGTTGTCCACCAAGATTCACCACTTATATACATACTGGAGAGGTTACATTTGGGCCACGAGGCCAATCCGCAGGAAGGCTCCTCCAAAAGTCGGATATGAGGGACTCTTCTTCTATTCAATTTAGTTGCCCCCGGATGGCCGTCCGAGGGCATACAAAAACTGAGATGCGGATGCTGAGATTGCAGGCCAGAGACTTAAGAACAGAAATCCGAGAGGCACTGCTGCGGTTGTAGGTAACCAACAGTCAATAAGCAGTTGCCCACGTCTTGCACTGTGCTGGCCACACAACCTACCACTTGTTCTCTCTCGTCGAAGTGTGGTCTCGATTCTTGGTTCTGCGCTCCTTTTATACTACTCGTGACGTCACAGGCAGAACGCTCAGCCAGTCAGAGAGCAATATGTAGCCAATCAGCGTGCAGCTAGAAAGGGCGAGAACGTCATCACGTGATGGACATCCTCCCCATTCATTTAGTACATACACACATTTATGACGTTTTCACTATTTTGAAAATAATCTTCAAGGAGCTAACATGGATAACTCGATTCGTCGTTTCAGTCGGGCCCTGATAGGCACCAAGAACACTTCGGATAGTATAATTTAAAGAAATTACGTGCACCAACCTGGTACACTTTAGTACGCATTCTCTCCCAACGCTGACACGTGTTGTTAAGGAAGCTCGGACGCGCGTGCATGCGTGCTACGCGGTCTCCCGGACGTAGACATTTCACAGAAACCTCTCTCATATGGCTTTATACATGCGTACTATCCTACTCGGGTCGGGGCGTACTTGGAACGTACCCGGAGCAGTTGTCCCGTACCCAGCTGAGCTGGGACGGTCCGTACCCATCCGGTTGATCCGCGCTACACTGATTAGCATACAGGATGTGTTAATGCATCTTTAACATGAATACTCTGACACAGAGTCGATATATCAAGACCACTTAAGTTTATCCAGTCATGTTACTACTTATATATAGGTGATTTTTGTGGTATTACGAAATTGTGATTAATGATATAATCACACCATGAGGCTCCTCCACTCAATGGCCAGTTTCAATCAATCTAAACATAGAGCCGTGACTTCGTGCTGTGCCGATAAGAAGCTATCGAGCTCCCGTTAGCGTTAGCGTATAAGATCTCGTGTTTGCATTTTATGCAAGAAAAAAGATATCGCCAGCCTAAAAGCACTCCCATATTACGTTATTGGCTGAATGCGAAAACACGTTACAACCGAACTTATTAATACAACTGCTCAGTCTGCTCTGAATATTCAAAAAATCATTTTTAAAGTTCTAAATTAAAGATTAATTTTTTAATAGGAATGGCTAAAGGGCACACCTGCCCCCCCCCCCCCCCCCCCCCGCTGCCCCCGTGTTTCCGGCACCCTTGCCAGTCATGGTAACAATTATATATAGGTACTTTTGTGGTATTACAGAATTATGGTCAATGTTCGAATTATTCAGACTATGGAACTCATCCACTCAACAACCGGGTTTCCAGTTTTGATATACAGAGCCAGGATTTGAAGTCACAACATCTGTTGCAAAAGTTGAGGTCGTTGAAAATGTGCGTTTATCAGCATACATGATGCTCTAAAGTAAGGAATCTTTAGCTTGAGCAATACCACGCAGAGACCAGATATAACAAGGTTTATCCAGTCATGTTACCATGTTACCGAGCCAGCATTGTTTATGTGCACATGATATAGCAAGTCACCATTTACCTGATCCATATCACACACACGCACGCACACCAGCATTGTTTATGTGCACATGATATATCAAGTCACCATTCACCTGATCCATATCACATACACGCACGCACGCACGCACGCACGCACGCACGCACGCACGCACGCACGCACGCACGCACGCACGCACGCACGCACGCACGCACGCACGCACGCACGCACGCACGCACGCACGCACGCACGCACGCACGCACGCACGCACGCACGCACGCACGCACATGTTTACCCAGTCATGTTACCAAGTGTGTCAAGTAATTTCTGTGTTGTTTTCTTAAATGATTTTGCTGTCAGTATTTTATCACGTGTTCCCAGTTTTTTATTATTCAACAATTTGGCGGCTGCGTCATATACAGTCAGTGACGTAGCCAGGATTCCATAATTAGCAGGAGGGTGGGTGGGTGGGGTGGGGTGGGGTGAGTAGGTGGGGGGGGGGGGGTGCAGTCGGGTAAAAAATGATTAGATGAACAATATATTTGACAATAAATGCATTTTACTAAAACTTTACGACTGTAAAATTATGAGATCAGATGAGAGAATCTACCTGTACATGTTACATATGATTCATATCATTCACATGAGTGGACTGCTTTACTTTTTATAGCGTGCAAAGAAATTAGCGGGGTATTATGTGATGCCACATTCCGGGCAGGCAGGCAGGCAGATGGCCGGGCGGTCGGGCGACAGAATGAACTCTGTTACTGGTTGTCGGATCGCTTTGAAACTTCATAGCGTGGTTGGACTAGGTCTGAGGAAGAAAGCTATCAATGTCGACAATGATCCGAAATCCAAGAAGGCCGCCAGCCACCGGCGGCCATCTTGAAAATTAGTTTTCAGATGATAGCTCTGTTACCGTTTATTGGAACGCTTTGAAACTTCATGGTATGGTTGGTCAAGCTCTGGGGAAGAAGCCTCTCGAAATTGACAATAATCCGAAACTCAAGATGGCCGCAAGCCATCAGCGGCCATGTTGAAAATTGGTTTCGAGATAATAACTCCGTTCCCGTTTTTCAGATCGCTTTGAAATTTCATAGGGTGGTTGGACTAGGTCTGGAGAAGAAACATATCGAAATTCACCATGATCCGAAATTCAAACTGGCCGCATGCCACCAGCGCCCATCTTGAAAACTGGTTTCTGGATGATATCTCTGTTACCATTTATAAGATCTCTTCATAGGGTGGTTGGACTACGTGTCTGGTGAAGAAACCTATCGAAAGTTACGATAATCCTAAATCCACCAGCGGCCATCTTGAAAATTGGTTTCCGGATATTTAGCTCCTTGACCGCTTAGTCGGTCGCTTTGACACGTCATAGGATGACTGGTCTGGGTCTGAAAAAGAAATACATATTTTCTCATAGCTCATTCTTTGGCTTGTCATCATAGCGGGGTATTATGCGCCGTTTGCGGAGGTCTTGTTAACCCGTACTACTCGGGCGTCAACATATGAACTATAGTTTAGTGCGCCAGTAGCAGAGAGACTGATGTACATTTTGGAAACAATTTTTGTGAAAGATTTTGCTATCTTAAATTACACAGCAACATCTTTAACCACAGTTGTTTCCAAAATGTACAACACGTTTGACATCGGGGAGACAGAGAGATAAGAGTTAAGGAGCAAACCAACATTTAAGATGGACAACTCAAGGACTGGCTTCACTTTTGCAATGAATGACCTAATTACGGGTTGTTCCTAAATTTTGAGTATTACTCATTCACCACTGGCCAATTCTTTTGAACCTTTCACTCATGACTATAGATAAGCTACCACATACCGCAAATTAGTAATACTATATGCGAAGACGGTTCTGTTGAACATTGTGATGCTAATTTGCCTGAAAGCTGTTGCTGACAATGAGACGATGTCAATAGCTAGCGGGATTAGGTGTTAACATAGCAAGGTAGATAGAGAACATCTTAATAGCATGTGTAGCTGTCTGCGAGGTTGTCCGGTGAGATGGTCTGATAAATTTTAGCGGTGGGTGGGGTGGTGCCATGCCTCCCCTCGCCACTTGAAGGCCTTATGTTCTATGGACTTTGTGAAGAGTATTATGGTGAATGTCTTTATAACTATATTTAGCATTTGAGCGTTTCCTATGCCAGTGAATTTGAGTATATCTATAGCAGTAACAGCACCCAGTCAAATTAGTTACACAATATTCAACAGCATGCCTGCATAGTATTCTGGAAATTGATAGTCAGGGAGTTCAGAGATTGATCGATCCCAACACATACATGGTGTTGGTGGAGCTTAACTAGAGGGCGGGGCATAGAAAAACTGGAGAGGTCCATTAAATCAAGACAACAATACCATATTACAGGCAAACTTGAATGATGTAGCAGAGTGTCGTCGAACACTTCTCAGCTGTCCCATAGACAAGTGTGTGAAAAAGAGTATTAGGTGATCAAGAATAGGAACATATAAATATCATGTCATCGCTGATGGAAGAAAACCACGAAATCTTACAATCTAAAGAAGAAATGGAGATTGGAGTTACCATGGATACTGCACTAACTTTATAGAGACACATTAGTGAAAAGGTGAATAAAGCAAACAGTATGTCTATGGGTTCAATATACTTTTCCAGTTTTAGTTATGCCCCTCCTATCTCTGGCTAAGCCCCACCCACAGTACGCTCGTGTTAGGATCGACCGATCTCTGACTTTCTGACTATCAATTTCCAGAAGACTATATAGGTAAGCTGTTGAATATTTTGAAACTAATTCGACTGGCTGTCATTACTGTATGGCAGCAACTGCGCCCAGTCAAAATAGTTTCAAAATATTCAACAGCATGTTTAATGCATAGCAAAGACATACCACTCGTACAACGTGTCGAACTATTAAGCATTTACGACGGACTTCATCGAGACATTCATGACGTCATTAATTTTGACGTCATCCTACACATCACGTAGTTGATTATGACGTCATGTGACGTCACGTGATGGATGCATAACCTAGAAAGGTCCATTATCAGACGAGCATGTATGACGACCTAATTGAGAAACACTTCATTACACTGTACAAGCCAAAGCATAGGATGCTTCTAGGTTGAGTTGGCTGCAGTAGTCAAGGGCCCGGCTAGACGCTTCGCTATTATCCTCCTGTCAAAATGATTGATGGGTGTAGGTCACGACGTCAAGCACAATTGTTGGAGAACAATAGCGACGCATCCAGCCGGCCCCACTCCAGTTAAAAATGATTGATGGGTATATGTCACGAGGTCAAATGCAATTCGCTATGTTATGACGTATGCATGTTAATGCATAGATTAATGTGTTTTTAAATAGGTATTGACACGCATGCGTTTATCGCGTTCTTGCTGATCATGTTTAACGTATTAATTAGGTGGACGGCGGTGGACCCATCCCCCCTCGTGGTCAAAAAGATATTTTGAAACTAAGCGCAATTGTGGCTTCTTATGTCACCAGTCATTTAATTTTCAAAAAATCAGTACGAAATACGGCTTTACACAGGTACTATATAGGTAAACTAAGCGGTGTTGTTTGTATAATATTATATAGATAATAATCATGTATCTATCAAATTTAAGGAGATATATTCAGCCACCTGCATGAACAATAGCACACAGCGCCCACTTATGAACAATAGCACAGTGCGCCTACTTCTGAACAATAGCACTCAGTCAACACTTATGACCAATGGCGAACACCGGCATGAACAATAGCACACATCGACCACCTGCATTAACAAAATGTGTTCCCAGTCATTTAATTTTCCAAAATTCAGAGCGAAATACATTTTACACGGGTAATACATGGGTAAACTAAGCGATGTTGTATTATAATATTAAATAGATAATAATCATGTAATTATCGTATTTAAGAAGATATATGTCTTTAAAGTACCAGTCATTTAATTATTACATTTTCCAAAAAGGTGCAAAGTGGCAGTCATTTAATTATAAAATTTCAAAAAATGTTGCGGCCACAATTTTAAACAGGCGGCTACACATTTAAACATGCAGCAACATGTGTATGTACCCAGACACAGTAATTTTTTCCTAGTTTTATCACCCCTTTTTGGAAACCACGCTGCTGATCACTGTTGAATGTTTTTCATAAAATATGTCTTTCATATCACAGACTATAAAATACAGTAATTATATTGCATGAGATCGTGCAGCTTGCCGCAATGCAGTCAAGTGTTAGCACTTGATTATTTGAGTGCACTCGCATACATAAAACACATTCTGTTGAACAAATTGAGAAGTTGCTAACTCGGATTCGATGCTAAACTGATACTGGTTTGATTATGAAAACATATCGGGCTTGTATCTGACTGTAGAAGATTCTCTGTGTTTGGAAAAGACGAACTGTCTTTCTCTGATCACAGATTGAACGTAACACTTTATCATAGAGTTAACGAATAGATTCTTATTAACTGATATATCTGAATAAAGCAAACAAGTCTTATTGCAGACTGTAAATCAAACTAAACTCTATCTATGCAAACTTGGTTTGCAACTATTAATCGATAAACACAAAAATTGCAGAGACTAACTAATTTAAATACTGAAACAAACGTTTACAAAGATGTACACTGACTTCAGGATCATCGAATGACGGAGTGATCTCGAACACTGTCAACAGTGCCGTATATATTGTAAAAGGACGGTCATAACTATCATCACACAACATGAGCAAAAGAGGTAATTCGGATTCTAATTGGTCAAGCCTCATTGCTCGCCCAATAGAATCCCCGCAAACTCTCTTGAAGATGCGTGCATTCGACTAGTTCTAACTAGTTCTCACTGAAACTGTTCAGAAGGATATATCACACCATCTTGTTGATATTGCACCACACTGACGTCACATGGTTGTGATTCCAGGCATAGTTTCATGTTTTCATTCAGCTTGACAACTCGGCCACGGTCTTCTACCTGAATCCTTAGGATTCACTGAAATATGGTTTGTCTATTTAGGCTTTGGCAACATGATGGTCACAGCACTACAGAACCTCATTATTCAGTAATCTCTGACCTAGCGCGTACTATGTATCTGGTCATGGGAAAATCCGTAGGCCACGCAGCACATGAGTCATCAGCACCTGACAAAGTTCGATCGTACAAGAAAACCGGTCATTTAACCACTGCCTCTATTCAAGATATTTCCAGTCATAAAGTTCTCAAAATAATTATTTAGTGCTGTACGTTGCCGAGCATTGACTACTTAAATAGCTACAATCATTCCTAAAACACTCGTGCATCGAAGCAATCAATTCTCAGCCGCATTTCATATACAACCGCTAATATACGTAGCATCAAAATTCATTCAGCAATAACAAAACCAGTGTTTCATACAGGCATAACTAACCATGCTTGGATTTCAGATAAATTCTATAACACCATCATGAAATGCATTTGACCTTTAGAAATACAATAGTTTGCTGTCATTGTTAGGTTTGCATTTGTCCTTGTGAAAGTTTGCATTTGTTGTGGACGGATTGTATTCAAAAGTTTGCATTTGTTGCTGTCCAAAGGTGAGTAATTCCTTCATCCATTTCATTCCATTCATGCTGCATTTATTAACAATGACACTGGCTGTTTTCGCTATAGACCCGGCCATTGCTAAAGTAAATGTTCAGTCTTCCTTCTACTATTCTATCCTTCATTCTTGTCTGTTCTTCCATTCTTTATTCATAACTCAAATGTATAATGTATTCCAGCACACAGTGTAAAACAGGTTACCATATCACGCGCGGTGTACATACACATGCTGCCACATGTATAAATGTGTGATGGCCTGTATAAAATTGTGGCTGCATGTTTCAACTTTTAACCCCTATTATCTTTAGAGACAACTCCTTAAGTATGATAGATAAAATTATCTATATAGGATTATAGACACAACATCATTAAGTATGTTTATATATCACCAGAGTAACTCTGAACTTCACCTGAACATTAGCAGCTGCAAATCCGCACATGCGACCACAATTCCGGACATGCGACCGCAAATCCGCAACATGCGCCTGCAAATCCTCAACATGCAGCCGCACATGTATGCATGCTCACACATGCGACAACAAATCCGGACATACGACCGCAAATCCGCAACACGCAGCCACAAATCCGCATGTGCAGTCGCAAATCCGCAACATGCGGCCGCAAATCCACAAGCACAATTGTTGGAGAACAATAGCGACGCATCCAGCCGGCCCCCCTCCAGTTAAAAATGACTGATGGGTATATGTCACGAGGTCTATACCCTTGGGAACTCACTAAATGTTCCGGGCCATATTGTTGTTGCAGCAGAAGGAGGGCACAATATAGGTGAATTGCTATGCTGCACTGTGTGTCGATCACAATTGTTCTTATCAGTGTATCCATCCATCATATGACGTCATAATCAACTGCGTGACGTATATAATGACATCACAATCAATAACATCATTATGACGTGATGCGGGACGTAGATAAGTATGCCATGAACGCATGGTTGAAGGCGGACTATGCGTTGTTGCATGAATTGTATGTTTTTACTATTTAATAAATATCCTGTTGAATATTTTGAAACTAATTTGACTAGGCGCCGTTGCTGCCATAGGCAGCAACAGCATACAGTCAAATTAGTTACAAAATATTCAACAACTTACATGTATGATTTTCAGGAAATTGATAGTCAGGGCATTCGGGGATTGATCAATCCCAACACGCCGAAGTGTGAGTGGAGAATTAGCGATGGGCTGGGCAAAGCAAAAACTGGAAAGGCCCAATGTTTGTCACAGTTCAATAATACGCGACAGAACCATTTCCAAATATGATCTGTTTTTTTACTGTACGCACTGGAATGTCGGCTATCTTCATAAATGGGACACCTCAAAAGATGCCAACATCTAACTCCTCAAAGACGAGAGCCTGGGAATAGGCTAAGATCTGTGTGATCACATGACCATGTCATCCGTGTTTCACCCAATACTTCCAACGATGACAATCAATCTTCCTGGATGGCTATTTGGCAGCTGGTTGTAACGTCATTGCCAACATAGTCAACAGTAACCTTTGTGGTGATCGTAGAATATGAGTAAATGTTGGCGACTGTCTCATTTGTATGTGACGAGTAACATACTTAGTGGCACAGCTAGTAGTGCTCAAATCTTTCGCATCACTGAAATCATCTAAATCACTGCCAGACGTATCATCGACACATCCATGATCCATCTAAGGAAACAATGTGTTGGGCTCTGACATGAATGTGCCGTCCTCTGGTACGTAGGAGTCTTCCGAAAGTGCCTGCTGTCTGGGTTATCTGTCTCTTTACATAAATGGCATGCGAATGAAGAGTGCTGTACGTGTGGCATGCCATTATGTATTTGCATCTTTGTTGTGAAACTACAAGCTTGTGCGTGATGGCTATTTTGTGATCTTGCCGACACTGTATATCTTCTGAATTTCTAATTTAATCTGTAATAGACACGAGTGCTGTGATATCTCAGGGTTTCTTTGACGACGGGGTTTTTGTATTGAAGCTTAGTGCCGTAGCTCTGTTTAACTAGTAGAGGAATGTATTTTAATAATAGGCATAGCGAACTTAACAAGATCATGTTCTCAAGATAGGGAGGCCATAGTGAGTTACGTTGCCCCGACGAAGTAGTAGGCTATCCTCTGTCAAAGACACACGTCGTTGGTACAAGGACTCTGGCTGTGAGTCAGCTTCGCGTTTTATGTTAGCAAAGTCATTAAAGACCAATAATATGAACCTCTGATAACTGGAACCCAAAGGCATACGAAAAACATACCATGTATTATGGATGGATGGATGTAAAATATATAAATTTTGATGACTACGTGATGTAGCCGGGCAATAGTTTGCAATCTGACCAAGCATTACTTGTAACATAGTCATCTTTTGCTATGGGATATAACAAGACAATTTTCTAAAGTTCGGAACTGCTTTCCTGTCCATGTTCCAAAAAGTCTGGAATAAATTGCCTGAATACGTTGTCGAAGCTCTGCAGGTAGGGATAATGCGTACACAATGCATCCTTAGCCTGAATGATATCATACAGAGATCACACGTTTATCCATCCAAATTAACAATGGCCCTGTCCAGTTTATCCATCCATCACATGACGTCTTAATAAACTATGTGACTTGTAGGATGACGTCATAACTAATGACGTCATGAATGACGTAGATAAGTACGTCACAAACGCAAAATTGAAGATGGACTAAGCGTTGTTGTACGAATTGTATGTATTTACTATTTAATAAACATTGTGTTGAATATTTTGAAACTAATTTGCCTGGGCGCCGATGTTGCCATAGGCAGCAACCACACCCAGTCAAATTAGTTTCAAAATATTCAACAGCTTACTTGTATAATTATGGTTTATAGATTCCATAGTATTCATATCCTGTCACATTCCCTTATCTCTATCCCAATTACCTGCTTTTGTAATATCGAGTATATTTTGAACCGTGGTCGTCGTCATTTTTTCTCCTCAAGCGATAGTGTGCGATGTTATGTAAGCGCCAATGAATTACATTCTTTAATATGTAATACTCATCTTTTTGAATAATTTGGATCTAATTTGACTGGGAGTTGTTGCTGTCTAAGGCAGCAACAACATCCAGTCAAATAAGTTTCAAAATATTCAACGGCTTACCTGCATGTTTGCTTTTATACCACATTGTCAAACTATAGATGGCCGAAGAACTTATTGGTTTGATTGGCATCTATCGAGTCCCTGATATCAGGTCCCATTCACGCCATATCTAGGCTGGTTTTATTTCAGTCTATTATTGGTAACTTCCCCAGCTTTTACACTGGTACACATTTATACTCATGGGTGGATAGAGGCAAGGAGCGAAGGAGATTGCCCATGTTTCCAACGACGGTCAGATAGTGTATAGTTCAGGCGCGAACCGGGTTCTCTGGTTAAGTAGTCCCGAGTGAAAGCCACTACACCAAGCCCCCTCCTTCTATAGACTTCTATGACTGAGCGTATAGACACACTAGGTTTTTTCGGATTGGTTGTAAACTAAATCATGACAGCCGTCATAGGGTGTAGAATTGTACCCACATTTAGCAACTAAAGCCTGACTATCTTTCTTTAGCGGCATGATAAAAAGCTTAAAATTACCTGCATAATTTATGAGCGGCATATTAGATTACCTGAAAAGCTATCAAAAGATGAGGTTAGTTATCCTATAAGTAGGGATGGGCGGGGAATAGCTAAAACGGGAAAGGTTCATTGCGGACTATATAATTATGTGATTTGTGGTATTACAAAATTATGATGGTTTTTCACCGAGTGAGACTCATCTACCGATTTCATATTTGATGCTTATCAGGTGGAACATGAGACGACCCAAGACGTTTGCTGTACCAGTTGGGCTGATTACCAGACGACCACTGGTGCCACACGGTGAGACACAGGAATTAAATAACTGCCGAACCGTCATTGATTGATTATGTGTACTGGATGTGTAGATTACGTGTCTTTAACTTGAACGATATTACACAGGGACCACAAGGTTATAAAGCCATGCTACCAATCGATGAATCCAGTTTCTCAGTCAATCATATGACATCATAATTAACAACGTCACATGAAGGGATACTACATAATCAACGACGTCATGAATGACGTGATTTATTCCGTCATAAACAGTTACTAGTCAGTCATGTTGTACGAATTGTACTTCTTTACTATTTAATACACATTCTGCTGAATATTTTGAAACGAATTTGACTGGGCGCTGCTGCTCCCATAAGCGCAGCACCGCCCAGTCAAATTAGTTGTGAAATATTCAACAGCTTACCTGGATGGTTTTCTGGAAATTAAAATTCAGAGAGTGCAGGAATCGATTGATCCAAATACGGGCAAAAAGTTGTGGCGCTTAGCTAGAGATGGGCGGGGCATAGCTAAAACTGGATTCATCCATTGTATATAATCAATTTTGTGGTATTACGGACTGCTGCTTAATAAATTATTTACACTGCGAGATCTATACACTCCGCAACCAATTTTCCAGCTTTCATTCACATCAGCTAGAAGCAGGAATCGAATCCATGACATTTGATGTACAGTGTACGAGTTGAGATTGTTAGCAGAGGATGATCTCACCACGAGTGTCACACTGCCAAACCGGTGTTGAGTGTGTGCAATTGCATCTTTATTCTCAACAATGGCATGCAGAGCGAACTTATGTGTAAGTAACCAGTAACCAGTTGTATGTATATACGTAATTTTGTGGTATTACGGAATTGTAATTAATGACTTTTCACACACGAGACTCACACACTACACGACTGATTTTACATAATCAGTGCGTATCACTGAAAGTCATGATTCAAGCCATGGCCTTCACTGTACAGGGTTGGATTTATTATGGTGCAGACCCCTGGGCAGTAGTTGTGGGACCTGGACGAAAGTGTCCCCTTTGCACAAGTGGGGCCGTGGCCCCATCTGACAAAATTTAAAATTAGATGCTCTGAGAAGCCATTTAATGGCTTCTCAGAGCATCTAATTTCCAATTTTCTCAGGGAAGGATCACCGGCCCACGAATATGGGAGGGCGACGCGCTGCCGTTTCCTGCATTCTGCATAGATAAATAACATCCATAGTTGGCTTCAACTGCTGCCACGAACTTTCAATAAAATTTGTGCAGAAATTTGACAATAAATTTATCCCAATAATTCTCACTGATCATTCCTCATTTGAATTTTGTCTGCACAGTGCAACACTACTACTTCTTTGTGGAGGCCCCAATATAAATTTTAAAATGTGATGTTGGTGGAGTCCCCTGGACAACTTACCCAGTCTGTCCAGTTCTAAATCCGGCCTTGTCTGTGTACGAGTTGAGATAATTACCATAGGACAACACGTTCAATGTGACGTGTATATGGCTGAGAGATCGCAAACATCGACCAAACCCGCATAGATTATGTGCACGCGAAACGGCAATGGATGAACCCACTTTTAGGTATGTCCTCCTCATTTCTAGCTAAGCCCCGCCCATGTTTTGCCCGTGTTGGGGTCGATCGAACCCCGAACTCCCAGAATCAAAATTTCCAGAAAACTATACACGTAAGCTCTTGACTATTCTGAAACTAATTGGACTGGGTGCTGTTGCTAGCTATGACAGTAACAGCGCCCAGTCAAATTAGTTTCAAAATAGAAATTTTATTTTTAATAAATAAAAGTTTATTACGTAGTAAAGACATACAATTCGTACAACTGACGGAATTATGAAGGAGTTACGTACGCCATTCATTTCATATTTGATTGTGACATTAGTATACGTGTGGTGTAATTGATTATGACGTCATGTCCTTGAGTGACAGATTTGATTCCTCAATGGAGACAAGTTTCCCAATAATGCCTTTACTGCACCAATACCGGGCCAACCACACATTTATTCAGCCATGCTAACAATTGTATATAGGAATTTCGTGGCATTGCGAAATAATGATAACGATTTTTTTGCGCATGAAACCCACCCACTCCTCGACCATGTTCCACCATTTAGTGCTAACATCCAGATGCATGGTTCTAACCCGCGAGCTTTGGTGCACGAGCTGAGCTTATTAACACTTTAATGTCTAAATTTGATCAAAAACATCAAAATATTTGCAGATCGAATGTCCATGCGCAGGCCAATAGATTATTTGATAAAATTAATACTGGAATGACTGGCTTGGTTATCGAGGCATTCATTCCAGTGGCAATTTCTTAATAGTAGGCCTCGTCTTCAATTGACCTGCAAAGGACATCCCTCAAGGCCACATCAAGGGCCGGTTTTGACCAGCTGCGTCATGGAAGGGTAATACAAGAGCACCACAAGTGTCACACTCCGTGTAGGGGACTGTGGGCCAAATGGACCTTTCCAAGTTTATCCATGCATCGTATGACGTCATATGACGACATAATCAACTACGTTACTTGTAAGATGACCTCATGATTATTACATCACGGATGACTTGATATAGTCTGTCTTTAACGCTTAATAATCCGACACATACGAATTTTATGTCTTTACCATTTAATACATATTCTGTTGACTATTTTGAAACTAATTTGATTGGATGCTGTTGCTGCCAATGGGCAGCAACAACGCTCAGTCAAATTAGTTTTATTTAATAGCTTACCTGTATAGTTTTCTGGAAATTGATAATCAGGGAGTTCAGTGATTGATCGATCCCACACGGACGAGGTGTGGGTGGAGCTTAGATAGAGATGGGCAGGGCATAGCTAAAACCGGAAAGGTCCATTATACAACTGCAGATGCAGCGGCCATATTGCTTACAGGGTATGGCAAGGATGCCTTGGCACATGATGTACGCAATATGACAGCGTTACACTATCAGATAGATAGTACAATGTGTTGTACGACGCGAACTAATGTCTATGGGTCGTACAACAAATTGTACAATCTACCTGATCATGCAACGCGGGCATTAGCTTGAACGATATCACAAAACAACCAGAGGTTTACACAGCTATATTACCAACTGGAGGTCGTCATTATCAGCTAACTAGTGGAATTCCTGAATATGACTTCATATACTTGAGTGACAGATTGGATCGCTTCATTGAAACTATCAGCTGGACTTGCATACCGAGGATAACAATTTGATTGACATTCGCTACTAGCCGGTTTTTTTAGGAAAAAGGAGATATTTGGCGGCTTAACCAGTCAAATAGTTTTCCAAATAATTAGCGGAAAATGTTTAATTTCGATTGCTATATAATAGACGGTTCCGATGTGTTACTCAAGTAGCTGACGTCATAATCAAATATGTCATGTGTGAGCTGACGTCACAATCAAAATGACATAGTTCCGTCATGAAAATCGAAAAATTCATCACGAATATGTACGAATTGTACGAGTCTTTGATGAATTTGCAATTTAATAAAGATTCTGCTGTATATTTCGAAGCTCATTTGACTGAAAGTTGGTGCTCTCATAGACAGTAACAGCCCCACGTCAAATTATTGTCAAAATATTCAAAAGCTTGACTAAATATATAGCTTGAATTTATTTGAGTTTTTGGAATTCCGGTTTCAAAGTTTCAAATTGATTCCATCAGGCGTAGAACTAGACGTGGCTTAGTTACTTGTGGGACCTAGCAAGTGGACCTTTGTAGTCATCTCCTCTATAGGCCTAGATATAATGGGGTTGTCTTATCTGGTCATACTGTTACATAGAACCAAAACATGACGTAATGTTATAACAAAGTGATATTTTATTTTTAAGACGGATGTAAGAATATAATATATAAACAAATATCGTAATCAAATGCATATTAAACTGCGTTATATATCATACAATGTAACGTCACGTGATAAATTAGCCTAACCATTTCATCAACAGCTAACTCTTTGAAACATACAGTCTTTATGGCAATGGAAGATATATTATGTTAGAATATTTTGAAACGAATTTGCCTGGAACCTGTTGCTGTCTATGTCAGCAGCAGGTTCCTGTCGACCTTGTTCCGAAATAGTCAACGGCTTACCTGTGTGGCGTCCTTGAAATTTAGTTACTGGGACAATAGGCAGTAATAGAATCCAGTCGATTGTTTCAAATTATTCAAAATAATATTTCTTATGTTGTAAGCGATCTATCTTATTTGGTAGTTCTGGATCAAATGCGCTCAAATCGTCTCGATACATTGTTAGTCCTGAATATATATATATATATTGTTATTATATTGTAGCCCAGTTAAATGGAGCCTTAATTGCATGACATTATAATTGTAAAAGAGCTATTAATTTATGAATTTCCGATAGAAATGAGAATTATAATTGCAATTTGTTCGAGTGCCATAACATATCATGCATGACTATGATAATTAACAAACATTCTGCAATTATTGCTTTACAATAAATGTCGCCTACATGGTGATATAAAATTTCAGAAATTCCCGGTCGAAAGGGGACATGACTCCATTAAGAATTTACATAGACGCCTGAAACTCGATCCTGATCTGTAACATCCCATAGCAAAGCGATGTCTCAATTCTCAGTTTAATATTTTGAAGAAGTGCGAAAAAGTGCGGAAAACTGATATTTTTTCATATTTCATAAGTCAAAAATGGGCGTAGCTATATCCAAGATTGACGGAAACGACTGAAACTCGAATTTGATCTGTAACTCCTTATAAGGACTGTTTTACAATCCTGAGCACGTATTTGCCTCGCAAGCAGTAACTCTTTTTTCGATCCACAACCTTTATTGAACTTTATTCTGATCTAGCATAACATTAAGCATGGGGGGTGGGCGGAACAAACGGCGTTATAAAATCCAACCAGGTTACTGAGAAATCGTAGATGGAAGTTGAACAATTGAAAAATAACTTATTTGTTAAAAATATAAAGAATTTGTCACTATGCAAACTAAAATCCCACAATACATAATTATTAAGGTGTTTTCTTGTTGACATGCCAATTGGTGGTTGATTTTTTTTATCGAATACCATTAAAAATATGTGTTTAAATGATAATTTCATTGAATATTAAGATTCTTGATAAGCAAATCTCTTAAATCATCTCATGAAGTTGTGTGCTAGAGAAAAATAGAGCACATTATCTACATAAAATCAAATTGACATGTTTATGACGTATCAATTAACTGTCTCATAGCTATCGGTTTGAATTGTGTATTTTGGGTTTACTTTGTGCATTTGGCTGTCAAAATTAATGTCCACTCCGACACATCATGTGTCGGAAAGGACATATGACTTTGACGATGTTGTGATCGTAGTTAATCACTGAATTAATTGATCTAGCCATTAGAATTTGTCATAAAATGTAAGAATTGACCATCACATCGTAAGTGGTGCATCTTTTAACTAATATCTACACCGACCTAATGCTATACAATGAAACATAACCGTCTATTATGAAAATCATTGGCAATCACCTCTAAAATGCATCATTCAGAGAATAAACCTCGTTTAGCAATAGGAACCCAAAGATCTGGTTGCATATCAATTATGATACCGGTAAGCGTTAGCAGATACATATGCAATGTATTTTCTTACATGCAAACAATAACAGTAATAATTCAATGTCCAGGAAAGGACATTTATTTAAAAGTTCCGCACCGCCATTTCACATGCATAGCAGTTGTTGTTCAAATACATTGTACCGCTATACAATCATTTAAAACCTTGCTCAGATGTGAAATTAGATATTAGACTAGAAATAGCATGTCTACAAATGATTCAATATATGTTGGTTGCCCAGTCTTACCTGTGGAATTAATGTACATGCTACCACGTACAGTCACATACACGTATGGCTGTGCCCAATGTCAACTCTGAACCTAGTCTCGATGACAGAAATCTCAGAGAAAGGGAGCATGATAGCAAATCATCTTTCCAGAGTACCCTCCCATCATATGACGTCATAATGAACTGTGTGATGTGTACAATGACATCAAAATTAATGATGTCATGAATGACGTCGATAAGTACGTCACGGACGCATATTTGAAGACGGTCTATGCGTTGTTGTACAAATTGTTTGCTTTTACGTTATGTATTCAGTGAAACCTAAGGCAAGAATTCGAGCCCATAATCTCTTGGTCTTCATTTTTATTTGTAATTGGACAAATCTGATGTGTCGGAAAGGACATCGATTTGACAGAAATCTACTTCATTATTTTAAATGCTATGCCACTTGCTAACCAAAGCCTAGGTTTAATTTTCCTTAGTTTATTTATTGTGACTATTACCTCCCAATTGTTGCAGGAATTGTCTTAATTCTAAATCTATCCAATATAATGGATACATTGGTTTTGTAGTTTGTGTCCGGAAAAGGACATTTTGTTTGACGGAAAAGTCATGCTGAACAGTATCGCTATTGTTTTTGGTCAAAATTCCCAACACATTATTCTATGATTTATATTGTTTGCAAAACACACAAATCTTGCTAAAAATAATTCATTGACTTAGTTTATGACTACAAATATACACATTTACACACATCTAAGTAGTTTATTTCTCAAATGAGACAACATTTTGGAGTTCTTTAAGAGGCAAAACCAGTCACCGGTAAAGATATTTTGATTCTGCTTTTGGTTTTTATATAGTCTTAAGACACGCAATTGCAAATGTCTATTATCATAAAGGAGTTATCAAGTAAATCATCAGAAAATGGTCAAATTTCAAATGTGCTCAGGCCTGTAAAACTGCCCATAATAAAGCAATGTATCAATTTGTAGGGGACTGAAAAACAACTGATTACAAAGATCATGAGTTTGAAGAGGGTGACTGACAACGACGACGATTATAATGGACATGTAATTCTCCCAATAATATCAAAGATTATATACCAGACATCTAATGATACACAGACATCTCATGATGGCCACTAATGCGAACAGCATGCATTGCATAATTACCCACCCTCTCATTTTTGTCACATTGTAAAATATTGTCGGATTTTCTGAATTTATCGAATCTTCTGAAATTTGTTTATCACTACCAAAGCTGTGGAATCGTGGAGAACGTTGATACCCGTGCTTGGGTTTAGATTTGAGCCAAATCGGACCAGTCGATATTCAAGATCCAGAAACTGACCCGGATCTGGGTTTTATCCGGATTACGGCCAAGGTCTAGACATCTGCTTATGACCTCGTTTACGGTAAGAACCTTTGTTGTGTTGAAATTCGCGCTATATCGTATCAGCATTTTTAGATACAGTCGTGGACACAGAAACGCGCCCGCGCACACACGCGCGCGCACGCACGCACGCACATGTACGTCTAAACACTCACGCACGCTCGCACAACAGATAGACAGACAGGCAGACAGGCAGAAGGACAGACAGACCCGAATAAAATATCCGTTGCCATTGTGGGGCGATGATATTTTCACTAATAATTGAATAGTAGAATCAGCTCCCTAGCTCTTATAAAAGGTCCTGCGCATGGCTGATGCTAAATCACGACTGCACAAAATGTAGGGATGGGGATATGGTTATTGAAAAATCTTGCTGTAATATGAATTACGGTACACGATATGTACATGTTGGTAGGCCTACTTCAGTTATATGGTGATGCATATATACAACTTGAGCATACGACTTGAGCAAATACGGTCCCGACAAAATGGACATTAAACAGTCCGATAAGATGCATAACTTTTGCATTTTACATATAGATATACACTGTTTTGTTTCTCCCCATTTTAATCGTAGTGGCATAACGTTAATTTCTGAACTAATGTTGTAACTCTTGTTGACCGTTCAATTCGGGTAGCTCATTCGCATTTAATACATAGACGATAGTCGAGATTTTGTTGCGATGATATGCGGAAATTGTGTAGTCTGTCTGTCTATCTGTCCGTCGCCCGCCTGCCCGCCTGCCTGCCTGCTTGCCCGCCTGTCTGTACGTTTCTGACAAAAATGCGTGTACAGACAGACAGGCAGGCAGTCAGGCATGCGGGCGGGCGGGCGGGCGGGCGGGCATGCAGGCAGGCAGGCAGGCAGGCAGGCAGGCAGGCAGGCAGACAGGCAGGCAGGCAGGCAGGCAGGCAGGCTGGGCTGGCTGGCTGGCTGGCTGGCTGGCTGGCTGGCTGGCTGGCTGGCTGGCTGGCTGGCAGGCAGACGTATACTAGTTGTGTTTCGCAACAAAAGCTGAGCTGTACGTCATGTATGTGCATTGAGCATCTCAGTGAATCTCTCGCAGACTCGTCCTAAATAGCACAGACTTGTCACGATGTAGCGAATAATTAGGACAGTGATTTAAATGAAATTAGTTACTGCTGAAACTTTTACTCATAATATCTTCAAACTATTTGAAAATCGCTCGCAACATGTCATACCAACATTTGCAATACTATATACGCGTCGGGATGATCATGATAACGGCCCAAAACGTTGCGTCTGCGAACAGCTACTGTAGCTGCATCATTTGTGGGCGTAATCGCGAAATTCTAGTTCCAAGGGCATTCGCCATCTTGATTGAAGTTCATCATTTTGCATTTAGAAGATGATTCGTACCATGCGCAGCGTCTGTGGAAAGACAAAGATACATCAATAGTATTATATGACGATCAGGGCAACAAGTAGGGTACATTCGCACAGGAGTCCCAAATTTCCAGAGCCCACAAAATGTGACACAAAAATTTGTTGTCTTAATTTGGGGTCCTGCATAAATTCAGGTTACACGCTTGATGTCACACTTATAAGACTCAATGTGGGCAAATCCTACAACCCCGCCCCACAACCCCCCCCCCGACTTCGTGGACTAGATTTCTTACGATGCTAACGACGACAGTTCAGAGGACCCCGGCTAACAATACCAGAAACTTTGCATAGAGTCCCTGAGCGCTAAATACACGGCACTAATTACCACGATTATGAGTATGCCGTTAATGGTGGAGGATGAATGATGACGATGATGACGACGACGACGAGAACGACGAAAATGCTGATCAAACCGCACGCACGCACGTACGGACGCAAGCGTTCACGCACGCAATCACACACGCACGCACGCACGCACTCACGCACTCACGCACTCACGCACTCACACACGCATGCACGCACACACACACGCACGCAGCCATGTGCATCTATTCATTCACCAACCCATCCACTTACTTGCCGATCCACCTACATACCTACCCACCAACCAACCGCCCCCCCCCCCCCCCCCTATCAACCCACCCACCCACACACCCACCCACCCACATACTCAGCCACCCACTCACCCATACACCCACCCACTCACCCACCCAACCACACACCCACCCTTTCATTCATTCATCCATCCACCGACCCACGCACACACTCACCGAACCATCTATCTATATGTTCTCCACAGTGACTCAACCGCCTATTTATTCATTCATTTATAGGAATTATTCGTTTCGTCATGTCAGTAAATTCTGACATCGTGCTCCATCATATGATTCTGTTAGTACTAATAACGGACCGTGAATTCCAGTGCAGTTCTTTTTGCTACTTCGCTAACTTAGCCCGTCATGTTGAATTAGTGTATTAGTCAAGAAAGCGACGTGGATGCAAGTTGTACTTCGAACATTCGGACAGATTAAGGGTGATGGAAAGATTTAAGATTGGGTTGAGGTCGAGGGTATTCCCCCGAAAAATGTGGGGATCATAGAAACGCCATTTTAGACCATTTTAGCAACAATGGAATAAATACAGCACTAAAATCAGGGGTGGACATTTAAAATCTTGATTTTATAACTCATTAGAGAAAAGTATCACTTGTTTATTGGGGTGTGGTGAGAGTGGAACATCACACATGACGTCCAGTCTCTATTTCTTCTGGTATACCAACCATAAGTCTGGCTAGTCTGGTGAGACCTGGGTGTGTTTATGCGGTTGTAAGTGGCTGTGTGGTTATAGGCACACATATTCTCAGTCCCACGCCTCCTCTGTTCCACAGTTTATATGATAGACTGAAAACTCGTCATTTCACGACCGATAAATTCATGACAATGTATGTAGAGTTATTCCCCATGTGGATATACCACTAAACCTGTCTATCTTTTGGCTCAGAAAGCTATTCTCTATTGGCCGGTCTGTACATCTGCCTGGGTGATCGTGAAAGTTAACTAATTGTGTGTGAGGGATAACGATGGATGTGCGTAGACTGTTGGTAGAAGGGGGAGGGGTGTGGTGGACGTGGGAATGGGTGGGAAGTAGTGCGACTTAGATCTCCTTCTCCTCCTCCTCCCCCCCCTCCCCCTCCTCTTCATCCTGCTGTTCCACATGCTGCTGCTGTTGCTGCTGCTTATCCTCCTCCCCCTCCTCACCATTCCGCTCCCGCCCCTCCACCCCTCCTCCTCCTCGCCCCCTCTTTCAGAAACTCCGCGTCAGACGGACATCACAAATGTCCAGATGAAAGCAGCTGACAGACCTTGTAGATTCCCAACAGTTGCATACCGTACAGTTTGTGCTGAAAGTATGTATAGTCTCAGCCCAGCGGCTTAACATATTTAGAGGAGGGAATTCTTGAATAATATGTGTTTCAGCCATGCTTTCTTTACCATCGTTATAGGTACAGATGGATCACCCTGATAACGCAGGCTACTGGGCCGGTGCTTGGTCAATACCGGGCCATAATGACCTGGTATTGGTCCAGCATTGGCTCAGCAGCCTGCGTTATCAAAGGATGTTCAGTACTCAGAATTCAGGAAGCAGGTTCGCAAAGTATCTCATTTTCAAATATTTCAGGAGCAGCACCCCAGATCACGTTCTGAGAGAGGAGTAACAATTGATGAATCCAGTTTCTCCGTCAGTCATATGACGTCATATTCAACTACGTCATATGTAGGCTGACGCCAGAATCAATTACTCCAGGAATTACGCGATTTAATCTGTCATAAACGCGTAATAACCCGTCAAGATGTACAAATGGCATTATTTACTATTCAATAAACATCATCCACTATTGAATATTTCGAAACTAATTTGACTAGGTTATGGCAGCAACAGCACCAAGTCAAATTAGTTTCAAAATATTGAACAGCTTACCTGTATAGTTTTCTGAAAAATCGTCAGAGAGTGCAGTGATCGGTTAATCTCAACGCTGGCAAGTTGTGGGCGATGCTTAGCTAGAAATAGGCGGGGCATAGCAAAAACTGGATTCCTCCATTTTAACCCCTCTATAGACTCACCCTAAACTACCTGTTGATATCACCGCATGCTACACAATCGGGACGTGTTGCAGAGATGCTTGACTTTAGTCCAACATTACTCTTTTAACACCAAGTTGGACCAAGGACGACGCCTGCAGTGATCTTGTGAAATGTCCATTTGTAGACCACGAGAAGACTATTTTTGGACATTTATCACTGCGGTGACTGGCTTGATGGCCGAGCATGGCCAGTATTCCAGTGATATATTTTCAAAAACAGTATTCTCTTGGTCTGTAAATAAATACTTTCTATGAGTAAATAAATAATTTGTTGAACACATTTGAGGGCTGAAGGCTTAGAGAAAGATGATTAAAACATATGCCTTTGGAAATTACTCATGCTACATTTAGTTTACGTAATCCTAGTTGTTACGACATATGGAAACAACAATTCACGTCTAAATCTAATATTTAGTTCGAGTTCTCTTAAGCTCTATTCACACAGGCGCGACGCGACACGAAGCGACACGACACGACATAGCGACACGACACGACACATTTTTGTGTTTGGCTCACACACACGTGACGCGACAGGCGACATGCAATACGTGGCAAAATTAATTTTGTATGACGTAGAAAAAAACGCGTTCGTGATTGGCTAGCTTGTTAATTTGTCGCGGCGACAGGCGATAAGATCGCTCTGGATTTGATTTTGCCGCATGTCGCGAGTCACGCAGGGACATGGTCGTGTCGTGTCGCGCATGTGGGAACAGTACAATGAAAATACGTTTTGAGCGATTTTGTAGTGTCGTGTCGCGTCGTGTCGCGTCGCGCCTGTGTGAATAGAGCTTTACTCTCTGTCCTATTATACTTCCGACAGAACGGACGTCTGTATACATACCTCGTCATGGAACATTCTGTGTTGAATTGAAAGCTGATGGAAAATAAAAGAAATTACATAGCATTAGTGTACAGCTGTACCACTCCCACCACCAAACACAACGTATATAGTATCGTCGTCGTCGTCGTCGTCGTCGTCGTTGTCGCCGCCGTCGTCGTCGCCGCCTTCGTGGCCGCCGCCGCTGAAGTGGTTTGTATAAGATGATGAGAGTTTTCCTTTAAGAGAGATAACTAAAACAACGACAATGATTTGGTCCCAAAAGCATGTGTCTGCATTAGCCATATGTCGTAATGCAGTATATTATATTGCAGTGGTCTAACTGTGATATCAGACGCGATGCAATCGCAGATTATTTTAATCACTCACGATGCTTTTTCTTCTTCTTTAAGCCTTTAACGACTAAATTTGTTCAAAAAATTTAATTATTTACTTGTTGAATGTCCATTTGCAGGCCGACAGAAGACTATTTTTGAAATTTTACCACTGGAATGACTGGCTCGGTTATCGAGCCAATCATTCCAGTCGTAAATTTTCAAAAATAGTCTTCTTTCGGCCTGCAAATGGACATTCACCGAGACCACTACAGAGGCCGGTTTTGGCCGGCTTCGTCGTGAAAGTGTTAAGGGTATGTTTTCTTTGAACTAGGCGCTGGCGAAAGGCGCAATTGCATATCTATCTGATATCTTGATTATTACATATTATTGTAGTTAGCTAGTTGATGAGTGAGATTGGTCACATAGAATATTTTAAAGTTATTTTAAGTTGCCGCAAAGTAAGCTTGTAGTAGATTCTTATTTTTAGCTTAACAACTGTCATATCATGATATAACATGGTATGTTTGTTGATTTTTTAATTTGATAATGAAGTGCATGAAAAGTCTTCTTCTTCTTCTTCTTCTTCTTTGTCTTCTTCTTCATTTTCTTCTTCTCAATTAAAAGGTTTGGCACGCATCTCCTACAGTTTTCATCCGATCAACCCCAACCATGGTCATCTTATTGTACGCGTAGTAGTGCTCTTACTTTTATTTTCGATCGTCCCAAAGGCTTTTGAGCTACTCACCTTTCCGTGGGCAAGATCCCATAGGAAATATATGTGGATTTTCAGCATTGGTCTTTGAAGTGTGACTCCACCTATAGCTTTGATCGGATCACTACTATACTTGGGTAGGATGTTACCCTCGGGGTCCTGAATGTGTCTGCCAATCAAAGCAAAGTATGGAATACTGGACCCCATAGGGAATGAATTGGGATTTTCAGGATGGATATTTGAGCTGTGACTACCCCATGTGTTTTGATCAGATCATTATCATACTTGCATAGGATGTTACCATTGTTTAAAATACAAGCTTCCGTTTTTGGCAGAAATGAACTCAGGATGACAAACGGTGAAAATAGAGCTGGGCTCATCATCGGCTGTCTCAGATTCCACGTGTACTTCACGGTGCGATGAATCCTCCATGAGCTGGGTGCAAGCCTCTCTGATACAAATGCCTTCGACCCACAGCTCAACAGTCATAGCGTCTCAGTGGCCAGCAGACTACAGAGAGAGAGAGTTCAGCGCTCCCCCAGACTATCGGTGGCATGGTTGTGACAACAGCAGTCTTGGGGTTATGTACGGTGGGTGACCCGAGATGTGACTACTCAGGATTCCCCTATCGAACCCCCCCCCCCTCCCCCCGATGAGCAGGCCGTCGGAAGACAGCGACATTCTCGTTCGATCCAGACTCCGACGCTGGAGCGCTGGTGCAATATATGCACATCACTGGCTTGCGGCAGGACTATCCAGATGTGTGGAAGTACTTTGTCCCACACACCACCTCAGGCCTCACACTAGCAGGGATCGTTCGGATCAACCAGTCCCTGGAAGCACTGTGCTACTGCCTCCTTACGGCACAGACCCAGCTACGGCATTCCATAGATGGTGCATCGGAGCAGAGGTCCAGGCCATGTTCATCAGTCTCATTGAGGATATGAGCATCGTGGCAGACCTCAGTAGTCTTATTGCTAAGTTCCAGCAGGGGTTGCAGAAGTCCCGTCGCAAACTTGACTTTGCTATTTCGCCACACCTACAGTTGATTCCGAGCAACATGATCGTGAACATCGAGGACCTCCAAGTCAGGGGCTATAACAACACGATAGTCGAGGGGAGTTCCGCCGGTGTCCACTTCAGCTTCAACACTGACATCAACGCACCTATGCGTAGCATGGGCTATTCAGTCATTCCGACCCTGAAACTGCAGCCAGTCGACACGGCAGCTCCAAATGCCCTGACATTGCAGCCAGTCGACACGACACCGCTTCCCATAGTAGTGCTATGTGTGGTGTCAGGCTTAGCTATTGTGGCGCTCGGGATCAGCCTACTCCACCGCTAGCAAATCAGGTATAAGACTATCCTGACTCTCTACAGTAGCAGTGGGGACCACGGTGAGAGACTGAACCAGCTTGGCATGCCTACAGCCCCTATACCCGTTGCCAACATGCACATCCAAGTGCTGGAGGGTTCGGCAGCGCATCCTTTTTCCAGCTTGTAGTATTGCAGAGCCTTGTTCAGCTCTGAGTCCGGTGAGGTCATGGCGGTCTGCAACTGCTGGACCACATCTGACAGATACTCCAGATCCTTGTATAAACCTTTAGCTCACAGGAGCTGCTCGACGATACTCCAGTCGATGATAAGGTATTCGAGGAAGCAGATCTGTCCCTTGCCAAATCCTAGATAGAGCTCCACAGCTGTCAGCTCCTCTGTCAGCTCAGCACCAGAGAGCTGAGCGAGCTCATCTGGTGTCTTCTTCTTGTAGTCCTTCAACTCCCTCCGGAAGACATCATAGTAGTTCTCGCATAGCGTGAGCCCGGACATATTAAAGATGTCTCAATAGAGAGATGAATATTCCTGAGTCCCAACCCGGCCACCAGACAGACGCAGACTGGGAAGATCGTATTAGCTCTCTCGACAGGGGACGCAGATGTTTAACCGCGTTGTATACTCAGTGCTTAAACAATGACGTCACTGGTACAGATCGTGAAGCAAATGCCTGAGAGCCAGGCGAGTCTTCAGAAGTTGGAAAACCTGCTGCGAACCAAGACAGAGAAGTTACTGACCACAGCAAAACCTCCGGCAGTCCATGTCGCGAGTAACGAGGCGGCGAATGTGGCCATGGTGAAGATGCCAGGGGGAATTGAGGTTCTTCCTGCCGCCACTGCGGCTGTCCTCGCTACAGTGGTGAGTGGGGTGGCCGGGCACTCTCTCGGAATAACTCACCCTATCCCAAAGATCGCCCTCAGTGGGGCCTCCTACACTGTTGCCACCAAGATCATGGGTGAACGTGTTACACTAATGGCGGCCACGGTTCTAGGGCTAGCAACGAGTGCAATGGCTGAGATCATCGTCGCCTACGTTTCACCCCTCTGAATAGTGAGAGATGGATCACGAGACCCCTGCAGAATATGAGGCATGGCGTGCCAGAGGGCGGTGTGTAGCCCATAGTCGAGCACGTGGACTGAGGATTGCCAATGCCCAGGAATGGTTGACTGCCCACAAGGCTTGCCCCCGCAGGGAGGGCCAGTACGCCGAGCACTGCTACCTAATTCCTTGGCTGACTGCCTGGTCCTCCTATGCCCAACTATTTGACTGGGGGTATGACTAGTAGCTTAAAGCCGTCTGTATATAGCACTATGACTCTGTCACTCACAGACCTGGAAAGAGCGGGGAATCCTGCACCTCTAGCCGATACGAAGGATGCGATGGAGGCGTCAAGCATGAAATCCCAGCAGCAACTGAGAAGATAGTGTAGAGGGCCTGTGTCAGCACCCACCGTGGCTAGTACATCCAGTATCTGTATGATACATGCACGGGAAGCCATGACTATCGTGTGGTCTTAAACGGTAAACCAAAACCCTGATCTTGCTCACTTGGGAGAGGCACGCCTGGGTTCAGAGGACACTGTTGCCCCTATCTCCTTCCTAGACTTCGATGAGAAGGGAGAGCCACGGGAGATCAGAGGTACCATCCTAGCCCTAGATCTCATCATGAACACTAAGATGGTAGGACAATCGGCCATTAACAAGGCCAAGACTGTATACAAGGGGATGGGCATCAAGGAGAGGGCGACGATGCTCGGTATGCTCGGAGTCGATGAGGCACAGGACCTGGTTAAGGATCTCCTGAAACCACGGAGCTCATTCCGACAGGATGGAGAGAATCCCAAGATAGGCATCCTCGGCCTGATCCATATCACTGCCAACGGCCAAACAGGTGCAGGTGCTACCGCCAGCCTCCGGCTACCAGTGGTGAAGAAGTCAGGGTTTTGGTTTACCGTTTAAGACCACACGATAGTCATGGCTTCCCGTGCATGTATCATACAGATACTGGATGTACTAGCCACGGTGGGTGCTGACACAGGCCCTCTACACTATCTTCTCAGTTGCTGCTGGGATTTCATGCTTGACGCCTCCATCGCATCCTTCGTATCGGCTAGAGGTGCAGGATTCCCCGCTCTGCAGGCGAAAGAGCTGGTGCAGGAAGTACTGCCGTTTAGTCTTCCAGATATAGACGAGGCTACCGCGGGCCAAGTGCTAACCATCCTCCGCACGCATGTCTGTACCATTCGACAGTAGGCCAGCCAATGCTGGCCATGTGGTGCTGATCATTCCCCCATCAGGACACGGGAAAAACATCTTGCTGCGGGCTCTCCTGGCCGAACATCTACACTCTCAATACATCCTTCTGATGTCTGACTCCGCTGCTGAGGCAGTTGAAAGTCATGATCAATGGTACAATGGCCCAATCACCAAGACGCAGAACCTGCAAGCACTGATGGAGAAGCTGCTGGCAGCCCGACTGACAGAACCACTTGTTCTAGTTATTGATGACCCTACAATTGACCAGAAGACAGTCACCTACCTCAGCAACATCACCGGGTGCATCCGGCACACAAAGATAACTGTCTTCATCCTCTTTCAGAAGTACATCCGCGATATCCCACCGGACATCCGCCACAATGCCCGATTGGTATACTTCAGCTCCAAGTGTGGACGTGCCCTGCTCGAGACCATATACGACAGCCTAACCCTCATGGAGACCAAAGGGGGCTTTATCGCAGGTGTACAGAGAGCAGCGATCTGTACTGCTTCATCTTCAGTGACAAGGAGACAAGTGAGCTGTCACACTTCAAGCCATCTCTGGAAAAGGCGCAGACCTTCACCTACAAGCTGAATCCAGCCAGGAAATTCATCCGCAGGAGCGAACAAGGGAGAGGAGTGCCTACCACCTAATGCTCTGGTGTGGTACCTGTATGAGCCTGGTGAGCTTGAAGGTGGTCGACGGCATGCAACAGACCCTAACTGGTCGATAGATGTTCACAGACTTGACAGGTATGTGGAGGCGGATGGGAAGCCTACATTGTACTACCTGGCTAGTGGTCCCAGGCGACCGTTTGTGCGAGAGGAGCTTCGGCTAGTTCTTACAGATACACAGCTGCCTCCATCCGGAATGCTCAAGCCCACTGCTGTCTATTCATGAGGGATATGTCGCTCGATGTGCTCGGTATGGACACCATCTGGCAGCACATGGCGCTTATCATAGTAAGCAGAGAGTCCGAGTTTTTCGTGCACATACGTCATCATACCCTGGTTGCGCAAGCGTAGGCCTCGGTTTTTAGCTCTGTCCACCCCGCCATGTAGGGTGTTGTGGAACCTCTGCCAAGAGACCTCATTCCTGTGCTTTGACATTCCCTTAGCTGAGCACCTACTTGCAGCTGCGCTCTCCACGTAGTAGCATTTGGAGCAGAGAGCGATGCCACGAGAGCCTTCGAACTCGAGCTTGAACAGTCCCAGAGTCCGTCCAGACCATTTGTCCCAAGCTAGCTAGTCCCGGTTATGAGTCTGGTACTCTGCTCGCATCTCAGGGCGAATCATGTCATCGAGGTTGGAGCCTGCTATAGCGATACACGTGGAGTCAGTGTCTATCTGCAGGTACTCAAAGCTGTCACGAGCTATTTAGCGATCGAGGAAATCATAGTAGAACTCAAGCATTCGCAGCTTCGCGGCTATCCCCACCTGGAAGGGCCTTCGACTACTGATTCTCGGCTTGCGACTCTGGAGCTCGCATGAGTCACTGATCTCCTCGAGATCTTCGAACCATGCACTACGCAGGGCCTTGTCTACCACGTGTTCATCCTTCGTGAAGCTGGTGTTGCTATGGCATTCTAGGGCCTCGGTGAGCTTCCTGTGGGCACTGTTGCCGAGGAGTTTGAAGAGATCTGCCAAGAGTGCTTTGCTCTTATCTACATCTCTAGAGTGGCGGGCCTCCATAACATTCTCCACGAACCACTCGAATGGGCGCTTGGTTATAGAAGAGAGGAGGCATTTCCTCAGAGCCTTGGGGACCTCTATAACCACCTCAGCAAACTCAAACCAGCTGTCTGCTAGGAGAGCCTCCTTAAAGCTAGCTAGCTAGCTCACTGGTACCGGACCAATGGCGCACATTCTCCTTACCACATGGCATCTCTTTGGCAGGCACAGATCATTTGCGTCGTAGCCGAGTAGACGTTGGCAGACACGCTCATGCTGGCGGATTAGAGTCACACCAGCCTCGTGGTATCCTGTGAATACGATGCTGGGACCGCCAACAACAGCACCCTTCAGCATCTCGTAGGCTTCCTTGTCCGGTGAATAGAGGCTAACATCTGGCATGTTCTGAGCGGTTCCACATAGGAGGTACTGCAGTGACACACCTGGGAGAAACACCGCATCTTTGTCTATTTCTCGTTCTGTGTAGAACTCCTACATTCGCTCTAGGGCTTCGATGAAAGAACTGACGTCCAGGTTGTTGTAGTATCGCAGCCAGTCGGCGAATGTCCACATTCCATGTTCGCTGAATGTCTGGTTACACTGTTCCCACTCTGTTCGCATCAAGAGGTAGCCACCCTTGAACTTAGATGTCCATGCTGAGTAGTCAGGAAGCCCTGGATAATTTAGCTTCTCATGTGTGTCAAACCATTCATACGGGAGCCAGCTCTTCTGCTGTGTACACCCGTAAGCTTTGACCCATACATCGTATGAGACTCCTGGGCCGAGGTAGTTCAGCACATCGAGAAACCGTAGCTCAGGTGTCATGAGGAACATGGTCTGACTAGCTTTCTTGCCGACGTTCACTGTGCCTGTACTGTCAGTCAGCTCATCGACAAAGTACTTCTTGATGAGGTTCAGATCATATCGCCCAGAGTTGAACTCCAGTACAGCCACTTGGTCACACCACTCGTTGATCAGTCACTGATTTTGCTTTGGGAGCTTGTCCAGGTCTGTCGGTATGTACAGTGCCTTAACCCTTGTCCGGATTGGAGATGCTCGCCGTTGGATCTCCAGCATGAACTCTCTGATCAGTTCTTTGGGGTCAGGAATGGAGAGGTGAGTGGGATCACCCATGGCACCCTTTAAGGAAAGTCCAACTGACACAGAGATAGGTATGTGAGTACTCTCGATCGTGAGAGTCTCCGTAGGATGAGTCTTGATACCATCTATAACTGCTTCGAGTCGTAAACTATGAAGTGTAGGTATGGGACAGCTTGGGCAGCATTTTATACAGCACTCCCACTGTACCACAAGCGTGCATCCAGAGGCTCTCAGCTTCTCCTCTCTCAGGACTGTCTTACAGTATCTTTGTTCGGCATCCTCACCTTGCTGGTGTTGTGGACATCAGTGCCAGTGACAGCCATGGAACTGGTAAGCGGTGTTGGTGGTCGGATTATAACCATCTATGGGAGCGCCCTCGATCTAACGCTCGCCACCGTGCCCACACTCTACATGGTGTATGTGTACGCCTCTGTTTCTCAACTCATACTGGATCCAACGAGTAGCCGCTGAACTGGATGGTTGGGGCGGATAGAAGGCTTTATCATATGCAGACTGTGGTGCCTCAACCTTCTCGCCAGGACACACGATTTTTGTTTTGCCCCCTGTACAGTGATCGGCGTGGCGTTGAAGATTGCATGCCTGTGTAAACCTCTGCTGACAGTGACTGCAGACTAGTGTATGTGCCAGCTTGGAGATGTTCTTGATGTAGAAGGCGTGATGGCCCCCCACTCCGATGGTCATGGTGTCATGGTAGTGAGCCGCTTGCCTGATCATGTGCCAGGCGCCCTCTTTGGTTGGTTCATACGCGTGAATCCCGATCTTGGCGAAGAACTCTACCTTGTCCAGCTGATCCAGCAAGGTCTTGTGGACATCAGGTACTGTCTTGCCGTAGAACTGTGTGGCAAGCTCTCGTGCAGGAGCTGTACTTCTGTCAGCTCTCGTTCCTCGGTGGACTGCTAGACATCTCCAAAGACACATGTTGCTCCCTGTAGGTGTCGAGGGCAGTCATACTCTTCTTCTGTCGTAGCCAGTCTGGGAGGGGGCCTGTCCCAAGCAGAGGTTGGCAGTCGATGACAGCCCTGACCTCAACGTTGATTGATCGAACGAAAGCCCACTTGGTATTGGGTCGATCGATATTGTCTGTGTCGAGGCGGCTTGCTCTCTTGCAGCCACCCAGTCCTGAGCTGCTCCTATCGTGTTCAGCCACGGGATCCCTGGAGCATTCTTGTGGAGGAGCATCACCCTACCGTCTTCGATGTGACGGATGCGAGAGGTATGGGTGTAGCTGAGGTGGAAGGCATTCTAGACAGTCTGCTGGATCCTTTGCATGATCCGGCATGTGAGGTCTCATTCTAGACCTCTGAAGAATGTCCAGCATACTGACCAGCGTCCTCTATCCTCTGTCTCCCTTTCGCCGAGACACTGGTCGAGAATGTGTTCGCTTTCTCGCCTTTTGCTCCCGGCTAATGGTTCAGACCTCGGACCCCTTATGCTCCGGCCATTGCTTAATGATCCTGCATTTGAGAGTTAAGCGCTCCAGTGGATGGGCCTCCATCCGCCTCGCTACAGTCTTTGCTCGCAAGCTAGCAGTCACCTCCTCGTCCAACTGACGACGCTCACGTATCCGCTGCGCATTCGTGTGGGGATTCCAAGGATCCTCAGTAAGCACTCAAAACCTTCCCGTATTCATTCCTCGGGAGAGTCGCTTCTGCCACTCCTCGGAACGGATCCGGTCGATCATCTGGAGCAGGTCGGCTTTCTTGGCCTTAGAGTAGCCTCTAAGGCCGAATCGCTTTGCAATAGCACGAAGCTGTGCAACAGTACTCATATTGTATATCCCTGTGGATGCCTGTCTCTAAATGGGCATTCAGACCCTATTATGTGTGACGATCAGTACTTGTGGATGCATGTCTGGGCGTTCAGACCTATTATGTGTGGTGCTGGCGATCAGTACCTGTGGGTGGTGTATATCCCTGTGGATGCCTGTCTCTAAATGGACGTTCAGACCCTATTATATGTGGCGATCAGTACCTGTGGGTGGTGTATATCCCTGTGGATGCCTGTCTCTAAATGGGTGTTCATACCCTATTATGTGTGGTGATCAATGCCGTGGGTGGTGTATAACCCTGTGGATGCCTGTCTCTAAATGGGCGTTTAGCCCCTATTATGTCTGGTGCTGGCGATCAGTACCTGTGGGGAGTGTATATGCCTGTGGGTGCCTGCCTCTAAATGGGCGGTGCGCATGCAAGCCCCCTGGATAGGATAGTATGCAGGCGTGTATAAAACCCTATGAGAGAAGTATGGCTAAGTCTGTAAGAATGCGTAGCACGCATGCGCATGCCTCAGATCCACGTGTCAGTATTGTGAGAGAGTGTATGCTTATATTGTAACAAGAAATCACTTCATTCTCGTCGTTCTTGGCACCGCTCAGGACCGAATGAAGCGAGAATTTCAACATTGTTTACCATTTTAAAATCGGACCAGAAATGGCCGAGTTATCTACAAATGCTAATAGTGAGATTTGAACCTGTGATTTTAAGTTTGCTGATAACACCAAACGAGGATCCCCCGCATTAACTACATCAACCATGTATGCATTAATAATTATAGCTGATAAGTTATGTGTTCTCATTGCTGTATTGCTGCGCTTATCAGTCCCTCTAGATCTTGATGTCACTTCGAGATAACGCAGTTACAGCAATACTCACGCTCTGAGATAAGATTACTAAGAGACGAGATATTAGTGGTGTTGTGGTGCGTCAATCAATAGAGTTATTGAATTGCATAGGATTCCCAGGCTGCAGACTGGGGTTCAAATCCGCTCAAAAGACCTCGCTAGAACTTAGCTGAAATTTCGAAACTAGGTAAGACACTAAGGCCGGGGTAATATGACCAGGTTAGATAAAGACCCACCGCGACACCCCCCCCCCCCCCCCCCCCCAGTGCGGGGTCAATGCACCACAGACACACATATGCCAGCCGGCTGGAATAGCAACAGGGTGGGGTAGGAGATAGCTGGGGTAGGATATGTAGCATAGGTACAGGGGTAGGATAGGTAGGATAGGTAGAAAAGTGACCCACAGATAGAAAACCCTCCTCAGGATACCGGTCAGAATAGAGAGAGATAGGCTGGCCACTGACCGGTATCCTGAGGAGGGTCTCCCGAACAGTGGGGTCCGCATGGGAGTTTTATATTCGCCATGGCCTTCCATGGCCACGGATCGCCGAACGCCGAACGCCGGACAGTTGAGGGAGCTGGCATCATTTTAATTCCGACACTTCTACTATCTAAGCTCCACCCACACCTCTCTCGTGTTGGGATCGATCGATCTCTGAGCTCCCTGAATAGCAATTTCCAGAAAAACTATACAGGTAAGCTGTTGCATTGGCAGCAACAGCGCCCAGTCAAAGCAGTTTCAAAATATTCAACAGCATGTTTATTAAGTAGTAGAGACATACAATTCGTCCAACGTGTCAGACTATTAAGAGTTAAAGACGGGCCTAATATAATCATTTATGACGTAGTGATTATGACGTCATCCTACAAGGCGTGTAGATGCTTATGACGTCCCATGACTTCATAACTCGCGAAGGTCCATTATAATTAATAATATATGATACTTACTCAGTGTGGTGTTTGTCATCTGTCCATTTTCTGTTGTCACACCACCACCTGGACCGTCAGGATCTGAAAATGAAACACGCTATATTTAGTCGTCTGGTGTGCCCCTGATTTCAGATCAGTTTACTTTAACAAATTTCACAATGCATATAGTTTTCCTCATGCCATTTACATTTTGGAGGCTCCAAGGACCCCACACACTGAAGTCTGGACATCCCAAGCTGAAAGCTAGGGTCCGACCTGAAATATGAGGGTACCATGTCGTTTTTCTCATCCATGCTAAAATTAGAGCTCAATATGGACTCGCAACTGTGAGTCATGTGGATCCCGGGCTAGATTTTGTGGGTACATTTATGCAAAAGCTCATACCACTAATTAGTATTTAGTAGCCATACACTATTTTCAGGAGTTCCTTGGGACCCACTGTTGTTACCTTTGGGGTCGTGTTTTGGGGTATATAGTCTCAAAAGTACTAGTATGAGAATCACTGAATGCATAATTTATAATAATACAGCTAGGACCGGTGCAACACGGTGTCGTTACGACGTAGCCTATGTGTCATTGTGAGAAACGATAAAATGTTGCAAAACCGACAGACCAACCGATAGACACACTAACATGCTGACTTGTGCTCGTTGCGAATCGCAGTGAGTAATGGTGGGACTATAGGTTTGTTCAGTCCGAGATTTTGCAGTAACATATGCCTCAACCATTAATTCACCTTTCCCGGGTGTCCATTGATGATATGACGTCATATGAGGCCATACTCAGCTAGCGGCGTGTATGATGACGTCATAATCATTACGTCATGAATGATTCTATTAGGCCCGTCTTTAACTCTTAATAGTAAGACACGCTGTACGAATTGTAAGTCGCTACTATTTAATAAACATGCTGTTGAATATTTTGAAACTAATTTGACTGGAGGCTGCCATAGGCAGCAACAGCACCCAGTTAAATTAGTTTCAAAATATTCAACAGCTTACCTGTACAGTTTTATGGAAATTGATAGTCAGGAAGTTCAGAAATCGATCGATCCAAACACGAGCGAAGAGTGGGTGGAGCTTAGCTAGAGGTGGGCGGGGCATAGCTAAAATTGAAAGGTCCATTACCATTTCCTTAATAGTATGTTCCATGAAGACAGATGAGATGACAAATGTGATAGACATTAGTATGACGTCTTTCTCGCCTCATATGCGTTAAAACCTTTATTTAAGGATACAACGCTAACTTTTGACAGATTGACCCGACTGGCAGATAAACCGGTGGATGGATATACGGACTGACAACTTGACTTACACTCGTTGAGAGTCGCAACTAAAACGTAAGGAATTGGGATTCTTCAATATTTCTATTTTGTTAAAATAAGTTGTTGAAATATTCAACTTAACCCTTTAATGGCCAATTATATTTAAAAAAAATTACCACTGGAATGACTGGCTCGGTAACTGAGTGCTACTCTCTTAATCTGCTAATGGATTCTGACTAAGCAAAAATTTGAATACTCTTGACCTTTGATGATTGTGTATTTGCAGGACAAACAGAAAGCTATTTATTTGATCAATTCCTATAGTTAATTTACAAAATATAGTCTGCATGGCCTGTAAGAACTGGAATGTGTTTGAAAATCTGTGAGACTATGCCTAATGTGACGGGAACCGTTCCAGTAAAATTAACTTCAACATATTCAGCGGAATATTGATTAAATTGTAAATAAACTTTTGAATTCGAACTGCAAACCTGAATCAAAGGTATAGACTAATGGTCGTTCTTATTGTGAGGCGGATGTATTAATATAGACTAACGAGTAGCAAACCTGTTTACTGAGCCACATGATACAGGACATTAGGGTCGATCACTGCGACGATAAACGAACGACGCGGCAGTTTCCTGGAAGCTAGTGATATATCCGCTGGATACATTTGCCAATACAAAAGCACAACCGCCTAGACATAATGGTATCATGGATATATTTCCTATAGCATTCATACTCACTTTGTCAGACACGCTGTCTCGGAGGACATATTCGAATCATGTTCGACATGATTAACCCTGGGGACTTGGAGAATGGCGATGTGCATGCCAAGAGAAGATTATTTCAGAAATGTTCGCGCTGGAATGACTGGCTCGACGCGCGCCAGTTATTCCAGTGATAAAATTTAAAAAAAGCTTTCTCTTTCCATGCAATTGGATATTCAATGAACAGACAATTAGATTTTTTTAATCAAATTTAGACATCAAGGGGTTAAGTAGACGAGCTATACTTGGAGGGTGCGTTGGTATTAGTGAGTTGACTGGTGATGGGGAAGGGGCCAGCTGAAAGTAACGAAATGTCATCGGTATCAAGCCCGATATGGACATATCAGCTTTTAATCCTCGAGTGTAGAGACAACGCGAAATCGATAGAGCAGCGCTTATTGATGGCCAGCCCACCTGTTGCTGTGCAAAGCGGGATGAATGAGACCCCAAGATCAATTTCAAGTTTATTAGCTTTTCTAGATAAATACAGAATATTTTAACGATCTATTTAGGCATATAGAAGAATTTATGTGTAGAGATACCGCAATGAATCTAGAGTGAGCTTTAGGCCCCGAGTAGAGTACCTACTCGAGTTAGTAGTGCAGAGCATAGAGTCAGTGTCGAACTTACATATGGGCCTACAAATTAAGACACATTTTTGTCACTTTTGGGGACTCTGAAAATTGAGGGATCTGTGCCAAAGCACTTTCTGCGCTGACTTAGGCTTGACCCTGGCCATAGAGTACGTACTCAGGTATCTATTGGAGAATACCCACCACCTGATTCAGTCGGGTATGTCATGCATTTGCGTTGAAAATCTGAAATTATTGCAATTTAAGCACGTGATACATCTACCCGAGAGTGAGCTGAGGCGAAAGCTCTTATACCTACTTTAGGATAGAGAGCTATCTACTCGAGGTACCCGGTTTCAAATGTGGGTAGTCTCGGACTACAGTAGGTATTGGAATACGGGCCCTCGGCGTTCACACGCTACTCTAGTAACTAGAGTAGCTACTCTACTAATGGTACCCCGATGGTAGATGATAACATGCCCATCTGTCATCTACCCTAGTGAATATGGGTGAGTTTATGACCATGGTAGAGTAGGTAGAGCTACCAGTGCATATATATATATATACAGCAGCCAGGGTACCAGAAAAAAATCGTCTGTCTCTGAATCTGTCGATTTCAAATAGAACGATGTGAATATATGATTAAGGATTAATCTGTATCAAATGTTGCGGTCAAAGTGATGCGACACATATATGTTTCTACAGTAACTACCATGTCACCTGTTGGTAAATTACAGCCGAGCACTGACAAAATAATTGTTAGTCAGGTTTTGACCCATAACAGCTTCCCTACTACCCGGAGGGGAAGTCATGGCACAAACGCCCGCCTTTGCTAATATTATGTCGCTGGCTAGAAGGAATTTGAGTTTCAGGTCAAAGATCTAGATCACGGTGTCGCCGCGTGTAAGAATACACATTTATGACCGCGCTAGTGGAATGGATCTTTCCAGTTTATCCATCAATCATGTGATGTCATAATCAACTACATGACGTATGTGATAACAACAAAACCTATGACGTTATGAATGACGTCGCTAAATTCGTCACGAATGCATAATTGATGACAGACTAAGCGTTGCCGTACGAATTGTATGCCTTTACTATTTAATAAACATGCTATTGAATATTTTGAAACTATGTTGACCGGGTACACCTAGTCAAATTCGTTTTAAAATATTCAACAGCTTACCTGTATTAGAATTCTGGAAATTGAAAGGCCGTCAGGCAGTTCAGTGATCGATTGATACCAACACGGGCGAAGTGTGGGTGGAGCTTGGCTAAAGATGGTCGGGGCATAACTAACACCGGATTCTTCCATTCAAGAAGGCAGAATCTCCAACTCTGAGACATGCAATCATATTGTTTCCAGTTAGAAGCACATTGAATTTCAGGCTACATGGTAAAATATCAAGTTCGCGGGGTCAGGTAGTGCATACCAGACTACACATGCATTATTCGGCGATAACTCTGTGAAGCAGGACGGTAGAATCGGGAACATTGACACGCCCATTCATATCGGCGCCGATTAGAAGTACCGTTATTTTCAGGTCAAATGGTTAAATATCCATGTCGCGTGCTTACAAAGTGGACACTGTAATTAATACACACGTTTGACTGTAACTTCGGAATGCAAGAAGCTACACTAACCTTACAGCTGTGATAATCACCCACCCACCACTCATACTGCGACTGGTTATGAGTGCATTGAGTTTGACGTCAACTGGCTAGGTCGTGGTATCAATAGGTGTATTAACAAAACGGAGTACAAAGGTTTTCCTCATTAAATCCCGTGGGTGCAGTCTGTGATTAACATGCAACGTAGAGCTTTATTTGTATTAAGCGTTTTCATGTCAAACCGAATACAGACATGTTTCAGATGATTTCTACTGATGCATTCAGCCTTGTCCCGACAGTGAAGTGAATCAACTCGGGATGGAGTGGATGTGGGATGGGGTGTGGTAGGGTGTTGTTGTTAATGACACATCATGGCTGTGACGCGGGGTATTAACATGGAAGCTATTAATCCCCGGCTGTCGAGTAAATGTGAAATCGATAGAACTTGGCTAAATAATTGATCACCAGGACACCTGTTGCTGCGCGAATAGCAGTAAAGTGGACCAATTTGGAATTTGCTCCGCGCTCAAGGTATCTAGGCAACAGGAGAGATCTGATCCATCATTCAAGTATTTGATGTCATAACAAAATACGTGACATGCTTGCTGACGTCACAATCAAAATGATGTATGTTCGTTACGAAATTGTACAAATTATACATGCCTTTGATGAATTTACAATTTAACAAACAGTATGCTGAGTATTTTGAAACTAATTTGACTGGCCGTTATTGCTGCCATAATCAATGACATATCCTAGACAAATTTGGTTAAAATTTTCAACAGCCTACAGCTATAGTTACCTCGCAATACAGACTCAGTGGTATCTCTATAGACTCACAGATTAAATCGATTCCATTATATGTAACTGCATATGAAATGGATAGCTCCAATATGTTCATGGTATATTTATAGATGTCTGTTTGTAGATGCCGTCAAACCTGTCCATAGGAGGCACTTGGTCTTTGAGCCACGGATGAAGGTACTCTAACCAATGTGAATCCATCTTGTGTCAACTTAAGGAGTATTTTAATGGTAAAACTGGCCAACGCATCTTCTTCTGTGGTGTTGAGGAATGTCCATTTGCAGGCCAAGAGAAGAATGTTTTTGAAAACTTATCACTTGGATGAGTGGCTAGGTTACCGAACCAGTATTCCAGAGACCGAACCAGTCATTCCAGTTATAAATTTTCAAAAAGTCGCCTTCTCTTGCAAAAAATTAAATATTCTAGACCTTTTAATGGCCAAGCTGTCCAAAAAACAGCCTCCATTTGAAGAACAACAGAACATTGGTAAATTAAAAAAATTGTTTCCTCTTGTCCTTCAAATGGATTGCACTCACTAAGCAATAATTTTATTTTTTACTAATCTTGACAATTGAATTGTTAATTAATATTATCTAAGTATCATTTTAAGCGCTTTAAGGCCCGGGTGACACAAGAGGGCTTAGGGAGCATCGACTAGGTAAATATTGTGAATCTTTACATTGCTTAGTACTCCAAATACATTACCGTCACAGCGACAACTGATTGCATCTTATCCTAATCCACCTCGCATAGGCGTAGGGAGGATGGGGTGGTGTGGGTGGGGTGGTGGTATGGTTCTAGGCCTGGTGTGGGAAACAATGCGATTTTGAATACCCATGTTTTGAGTAGTAGTAGTAGTTGTAGTAGTAGTAGTAGTAGTAGTAGTAGTAGTAGTAGTAGTAGTAGTAGTAGTAGTAGTAGTAGTAGTAGTAGCAGCAGCAGCAGTAGCAGCAGCAACAACAGCAACAGCAGCAGCAGCATCAGCACAGTAGTAGTGGTAGTAGTAGTAGTAGTAGTAGTAGTAGTAGTAGTAGTAGTAGTAGTAGTAGTAGTAGTAGTAGTAGTAGTAGTAGTAGTAGTAGTAGTAATAGTGGCAGCAGCAGCAGTAGCAGCAATAGCATAGTAGTGGCAGTTGCAGTAGTTACTCTAGCAACAGTAGCAGCAGTAGTAGAAGCGGCTGACGTGGCAGCAGTAGCAGTAGCAGCAGTAGTAGCAGTAGTAGAAGCGACTGAAGTTGCAGCACTAGTGGAAGCAGCAGTAGCAGCAGCGGCTGCAATGACAGCAGTAGTGGTAGCGGCTGAAGTGGCAGCAGTAGTAGTAGTGGCGGCTAAAATTGCAGCAGTGGTAATAGCAGCAGTAGTAGTTCAAGTTCAAGATCTGTTTATTTTATGCGAGCTATGGAAAGCATGTGAAAGTAAATAACTAGGCAGTTTGTTATGACAGTGGAGATATTATGCAATTAATTATATAATGCGATATAAATATATACATGTTTACATAACAATATTCATATGTTCATACTAACTCTTCGAACCGTGAGTGCCCAGAATCTCAGATTCAACGTAACTGTAGGGAAAACTGCTGAATATTTTGAAACAAATCCAACAGGAACCTGTTTCGGCTATATGCAGCAATAGCTCCAAGTCAAGCCAGCTTGAAAATATCCCACGGAATATAGTGAAGGATTTTGGTTTTGGCCTTTCGGTTTGAAAGAGTTATTATTCTCGATTCGCTCTTGAGTTGCAAAACGTTGCTGGAGCCATTGGCCCTGTTCAGCGAATATCATGTTGGGAGAACGTTAGATGCTTCAATGAGAATCAATGAACGAGCCCGATAATAACGTGTCATGTGGCATGTTCATTTGGGAGTACATGTTTGTAATATTTTCATTTTTGAGAGTTAGTCTAAAAGTATAATTTTCGCCTGAAAAATACCCAAAAGAATACAATACCCAGAAGGATTTTGCTGTGTTGACCTTTCGGGTTGATGGGGTTAATAGTATTGGCTCGCACTCGAGTTGCATAAATTTACTGGAGTCATTGGCCCTGCTCACCGAATATCATGTTGGGCAAACTTTAGATGGTGCAAGGTGATAATCAGTAAGCGAGCCCGATAATTACTTGTATAATTAGTTGACAATCATGTTCATTAGCGCGTCCATGTTTGTCATATTTTAATTTTTAGAATTTGCTGAATTTTATATAGACAAGAAGAAGAACCTTTTAATTCTCTTGTCAGTGATGTTATTTATGTAATATTGTGGTAAGCATTTTTGCCTCTCATTTGCGTATTTGCTACAATAACATAAAAATGTAGTTCATCATCAATAACATTTCATCTATCACAGAGTCTGTCCGTCCTGTCCGTACCTGTCCAGCGTTTTGCTTCTATCTGTATTCTGTGGTTTGGTGTTCTGAAGTGACATATACTTATTGCTTCCCGGTAGGGTAATTGTTTTAATTAATTCTCTAGTAAGAAATCTTCTATAATGCTTTTGAAAAGGTTAGTCTGCTGGAGATTTCTAATTCAGATTTCCATTTAATAACATAACTAGGGTTTCTTGATCGTATTTTACTGTTCGTTGTTTGTCTTCAGAAAATGTATTCGCAATTCCTACCGAGTTTAAAATATCTTTGATACTTTCAATCCATTTAATTTTGAAACTATGTTGTCTTGGGAAGTCTATGGCAGTGAAGTATAATACAGAGGAAAGTTTGCCCTACCCACAGTTAACACGCTTAACACAGAATCTAATCTCATTGCACTTTATCAGGATATCTAATGGATATTTGCCCACTTCCACATAAGTCATAGCATTTGGCGTTGATTTCGTCATCTTCTTCTTCTTCTTCTTCTTCTTCTTCTTCTTCTTCTTTTCGTTCGCTGATCATACCGCCAGTCCTGTAAGTGAATATCGACATGATCATAAGCGTTAAGTGCGTGGATCCATGGTTTATTAGAGTGCGCCGTGCGGCCTGGAACTTCCGTCTTCAGCACTCGAGGTTTCTGTCAGGGTTACCTCACCCGTACCTCCTTTAGTCGCCTCTTACGACACGCAAAGGATACGGAAGGTGTATTCTAAGCCTGACCTACACTTTCGTCATTAACAGGACAGTTTTGTAAAATTTTGATTAAAATCATTCGATTATGTTTATGTTTTCAAAAAACCTAAATTTCAGAGGCATACAGACGGACAGGTGTGATCAGGATATCCAATAATGTGCATTGTAAATCTAGTTGGACGTCATTTTCCTTGATTTTCCAAATTAGATCATACATCGATTTTGGTCCTTAATTCAAATTTCTTTTTCCTGCACTACCAGAAGTTTCCATTATATTATATGCATAATTAGGCCGCGGACTGGTTGCACAAAAGAGACATTTGGCGGAAATAGCCGTATAAAACGTTTAATTAATGACCGAGACACAGTTGCCCATTGGACGTCACAATAAAGTAACTTATTAAAAAATGTTAATCAAAGAGACAGACATTGTCCTGACGTCAACGAGGTTAAGTCCACCCTGAAGCAACTCATTTTTGCACACATCTTGCGACACTAGACACGTTTTGCCTTCCCATATAAACCCTACAATGAGTTTACTAATTTCTTTCTCATTATGTTGAGGTTGATCTGTTCTTATACTTGGCTATTCTACTATATGCCGATGATAGAGCGATCATGGCAGATACGCCAAACAACCTACAGAACGTCTATAATTATTGCACTAAATGGCGACTAAAAGTAAACTACTCAAAAACCAAGGTCGTGAACCTCTCCAAGCGATATATATTTTTTTTATAACGTGATCTCTCTCATAGGCTCATATACACTTATGGCTCTACCTAGGGGTGTGTGTCAGGGAACGAATCCAGGACGGACGGTGCATACCAAGCTTGGCTGGTACGACGGTACCAGTCCGGTCGATCCAAACTACAGTATCTACACTAACTGGTATCCGAAAATACAGCGGGAGTGTATGCGAAATCGACACTTTAGTTTTCACTGCTCGGAATCATGACAATTTCCCAGAGTCGGATCCTGCCAACGTGTCGATTGGGAGGCCAGACAATTATTATGAAGCCTTGCGGCTGGAGGAGCATAGAAAGAGACAATCCCTCATATTAATAAGAGGCCCTAAGGTAATTGGTAAATTATTATCATCTGGCCGGTGTGCGGTGTTACATATCCGCTACAGCCAGAAAAGAGGTGTATACAATATGTCTCTTACGGAGAGATTGTCCCTAACCACTTTAAACCTATCTTATCGAGCTAGAATAGCCAGCTTTAGTCAGTCACATGACAGGCTCGAGTATGGTGATCATGATCAGTGACCACAGTGTAAAATTGATGCTGTGGGAAATAGTGATGCGGATATAATGTTGCTGTATAGTATAGCCTAGCCTCGCCTACTGCGTCCCAGAGTTTTTATATAAACAAAACAAAATAACTAGGATGGCTACTTGCCATATACATAACTAACTAGTACAGTGCTTACAGTATATCAGGTCATAGGACGTTATGGCGCTCGTTAGTTCTAAGCACACGGAACTAAAGATAATATATACAGTATGAAACAAAAAATATAAAAATGCGGTCTCAAGACCGGGAAGGTACCTATTAGTGATCAGTACCTTTTAGCGAAATAATGAGTAGCACAATAGTATAGTTACTTGAGTACCTACTGGTCATCGGTACAATAAGAATTCATAAATCACTGTAGTTGATGCGCTACAGATGAATAGCGCGAGGTAGCATGATTCCGAAGTTGCTGGGAAGATTTCCGCAGGCAGACTGTTGATGCGGCTCACTCTCAAGAACAGCTGTAGAGAGATGTCCATTAGATAGTCAGAATAACTAATACATGAATTTACACAATAATTGAAAGTGTCCGTCCGGCGACGGTACTTTTAAAGTTGCCCGTGACATAGAGGGCTACAGTGGTAATTAAATGTTGCATGTACATAACTGGGTACACGGTGCGGCACACATCGCATAGCTCTTGCGGTGTAC
>CM067375.1:46807453-46839953 GCA_034401795.1 Chaetoderma sp. LZ-2023a
AGTTTTGGCCGGCTTCGTCATGCTAGGTTTAGGTGATGGCCACTCTTTGATTGTCTGTATCTGTAATAGGAAGGCCTGACAAGTAGACGCATTAGCTCACTCTCAACTCACAACTCTGATCCCATTTCCATGGTAATGCAATTGTGATAAGCTTATTACTGGATAATTGAGAAAAGCATCGTTTCTCATCTCGTTCTTAAGAGAAGGCGGCGAGACTTCTTCACATCAATCAATGATATTGCTCATTAAACCCTGGTCGTGTCTCAGATATTTGACAAACTGACATGCCGGACTGTTACCAGCCTTTCGCAATTGACAGCTTCTAACGATGCGGGGTGTATTTCAATTTTCAATCGAACTGCTTCTATATAAACTTTAGTCAGGTTAAAGACTGATTGTGGCAGATCGCTTTCCATCGACAGTTCAATAAGATTCGCATCAGTCAACGACGACACGTCCATTTAGTCAATTTGAGAAATTCTTTTTCGAGCTTGAATTAATGTGATCGAAATAAGAATTCACTGAGATTAAGTTTGAATCTCATTTCCTGGTGTTAATTAAATATACGGTTAACATGTCCATCGAGACCATTGTAATTCCCCGATAGCAGAGGACTGAGCCAATTCTGCGTTGTATGGGCGCGGTATTGGCCCAGTAATAGGCTGGAACTTGCGTTGTCCAGGAAGTGTAAACAAAATGGTCACTAAAGGCGGATGATCACTTGTTATTACAATCCATTTGCTATGATAATTATTTGTTTGGTCAACGCGATGGTGCTTTCTTAAGACTGGTGGTCACACGATAACCAATTTCAAGAAACTAGCGCCATCTGGACCCAAAGACAGACGACCATTATAGACAGGTATAGTTGTAAGCGAATAAAAGAGCAGGGCAAGAGACGTATCAGTTTTATTCAAGATTCGTTTGGAAGAACTTACGCTTGGTTTATTGGAATGGTGCTCTTCAATCAGTCGGTTCACACTAACTTAGTATAAAGTGGATGCTACAGATATTTGCATCGCTATTAATCCTTTAACCCTTGAATTTGTTTAAGAAAATTTTAATTTTTTCAAAGTAAATGCAAATTTGCAGACCAAGAGAAGAGTATTTTTGAAAGTTTAGCACTGGAATGACTGGCTCGGTTATCGCGTCAGTCATTTCAGTGGTAAATTTTCAAAAATCTCTTCTCTTGGTCTGCAAATTGACATCTCTCAAGATCACTGTAGAAACCATTTTTGGTTGATATAAGTGTTAAAGGGTTCAGAACCCCTTTAAATAAATATATCATAATACCAGCGTTGCAATATTATAAAGAATCCAAGTCAGAGTGGTGAAAATATATGTTGACCCTTGTAAGGTTGTCACATTTCAGCCAGGTAAACGATTTATACACGATACAATATATATTTATTACGACCAGACCTTAACATAGGGTGCAAATAATAACACGTTTAACCAGCGGTGAATGGATGAATACAGTTTTAGCTATGCCCCGCCCATCTCTAGCTAAGCTCCACCCACGTTTTGACGGCGGCAGCGGTAGTGATGGTGGTGGTGGTGGTGGTGGTGGTGGTGGTGGTGGTGGTTGTTGTTGTTGTTGTTGTTATTGTTGTTGTTGTTGTTGACTATATTTCATTAAACGTATGGGCATTAGCTCGGCATGTATGAAATAAAATATTAATTAATTAGCTCTCAGCTTTCGTACTCTACTTTAACTGACTAAGTAGCTTCTTAATAAAGGGAAATAATTTCGATAACACTATGACGTTTCTATTCGACAATAACTCATTAAATTTATGGTAGTCTGGCCGGTTGTAATACTATTTCTTAACCAATAATTCCCTTTCATCCACAGAAAAGTCACATGAGAATAAGCACTGGAATTCATCCCCAATATCGTGTCTACAGCATAATGTGCACAATCCATTCCTTTTTCTATCCCCCCCCCCACCCTCTCTGCCAGTTTCTATAGGAAACTTATGATTGGCTGTTCTAAATCTGACTCGTGTTTCGGTTGATATTATTTAGTTTTATAAGATAGGTCTCGAGTTCAAATGTGGTCCTATATATATACCATATGTTTCACCTTTGGACGATATGTTGATTTGACCGCTCCATGTTTGTAAGAACTGGTCGAATAGCACGTGTTTAATAAGATTTACAGTAGCGTTATTTATAGTTTGCATTCCCCACACGAATTCCATCCCTACGCTATTAAGTGCTGATCCATTTATAGCTTATATTATTTTGAATGTGGTTATTTTGCATGTAATTGTATAATACTGAAGATAATTCTGTTTCTTTGCTATTCAATAATTTGTCCCAGTAGTTTATTATTTTGTACCTTTTAATGTCTAGTGCGTATCTGACTAACTCCCCATAAAGAAGTAGTCGTCTAGAAAAAATCTAACTGCACAATTTTATAAGGGGTATGTTTTCTATTCCCCAGACTTCACACCCATAAGTGAGAATAGACCTTTTCGGTTTTAGCTATGCCCCGTCCATCTCTAGCTAAGCTCCACCCACACCTAGCTCGTATTAGGATCGATCGATATTTGAACACCCTGACTATCAATTTCCAAAACCTACACAGGTAAGTTGTTGAATATTTTGAAGGTAATTTGATTGGGTGCTGTTGCTGATTAAAGGCAGGAACAGCGCCCAGTCAAACTAGTTTCAAAATATTCAACAGCATGTTTTATTAAATAGCAAAGAATTACAAAGACACAATTCATACAACGTGTCGGACTATTTGAGATTTGATGACGGTCTATATGGAACCCATTGTGACGTAATAATTATGACGTCATCATACACGCGCTGAACTGATTATGACGTTATACGAAGTCAAATGATGGGTGGATACTCTTGAAAGATGAATTAGTACAATCATAGTTTCAAAAAGCTTTATCTGGCATGTTATGGTTGCGTCTGCATTTTCAATACACATGTATTTTCGAGGGACACGTGTAATTAGAAAACGTGTCCCTCGAAAATTTCACAAATAAATATAACGAGAGAGGCGATTTATTCAGAGTACACTGCTTTCGGAACAACAAGACGGGACTTCCCACGATAAGTCGCCATAACCCTTTAACGACTAAATTTGTTAAAAAAATGAAAATATTTACTTATTGAATGCCTATTTTCAGGCTAAGAGAAGACTATTTTTGAAAATTTACCCCTGGAATAACTGGCTCGGTTACCGAGCCAGTCATTCCAGTGGCAAACTTTCAAAAATAGTCTTCTCTTGGCCTGCACATGGACATTTCTCAAGACCCCATGCAGAGGCCGGTCTTGGCCGGTTTCGTCCTGGAAGGGTTAAAGAACTACCAATGCATGTCTATAAAAGCGAGAGACCGTTAAAGACAGTGTTGACGGTAAGGTATCAGATTTATCATGATTAAGAGGGGAATACGGCTGAGACTGGAGAACTGCTTATACTCGACACAATGTCAAAGCTGGAAGAGAGTTACAAATAAACCTAAAGCCGAATAAATGAGAAATCGATGTATCCTTGTTTAACGCTGATGGCACACCTGCTGCTGTGCAAATTACAAGGTTTGAGTTCAATCACGCAGCGGGGTAGATTTACTATTCTCTAATCCCTTTAGGGACGTAATCCTCACATTTGTTTAAGAAAATGCCATTTTTTTCATAGCCAATGTGCATTTACAGACCAAGATACGATTATTTATTTGGAAATTTACAACTGAAACTTGGAATAACTGGCTCCGTTATCGAGTTAGTTATTCTAGTTGTAAATTTCCAAAAATTCTTTTCTCTTCTCAAGACCACTGTAGAAGTTGCTTTGGGCCAGTTTGAGAGTTAAAGGGTTAGTACGGATCTGACTATGAAGTAAATACGAGACAATCCTTCGATGGATTATAGACCGTATAGAGGAATATCAGTGTCGTATCTATGCTAGCTTAGCACCACAAAGCGATCCAGGATGTACATGGGTAAAAGGTAGACCTCGACCGTCTCATAAAACCCCATAAACAGCATGGACGGCTCACGCATTAAACTCTTCAGACATAAAAACAAAATCTTCACAATATCATTAATATTCTGTTGAATATCTTAAAACTAATTTGACTAGATAATGTTATTGACATAGGAAGCAATAACCCATAGTCAAATTAGTTTCAATATATTCAACAGCTTTCCTGTATAGCTGGATTGCAATAGAGAGACTGGAATCATAGGGTTAAAGTGTTAAATGAACTGAACAACCATGAGCGAATGCTACACTCATTCCTGTATATTTACTTCTTTATGTATCTTTATTTAAAGATGACATGGCCATCTTGGCATACCAGCTGACACAATTCAACCTTTGTATTTAACTGATGTCTATATTTGGTTAAAAACATTGTTATTCTTTACAGGAAATGGCGGTGGTATGGCCCATATGTGGATCACTTTCAGGAAAATGTACTTAAAGGGTGGCTCAGAAATCTAAAATTTAAAAACATTTTGATATATATTTATAAGATTTTTTATTAATCTGAATTGCTTGTAGAGGATGATTCGATAGCTCGACATGCTTAAATCTGACATTTAAAAAGACATTTACTGAGAACGCTGCCGTCACAACCGGCAACCTAGGTCAAGATCGACTCACTAACTATAGTAAGTTTCATGGTTTACTGAACAAGCGCAGTCACTATGTCAAGTCGAACGCTGAATAGTTAACTATAGTTCGTTGGTAACCGGTTCCCCATTGAAGTACTATTGCAGGAATTTTGGAGCCGTGTACCAGTCTCCATTAACCCTTTCTGTCGTCTGTTTTGATGACCTACGAAAATGGGTTATTTTTGTCCGCTAATACGTCAAAAGCATCCATATGACATAAAATGGGAATGAATAGGGGCTTGAGAACATTAACATACAATGGGAAAGCATAATTTCATCAAACCTAAGTTGTTTAGTGAAATATTTACACTTTTATATGCATTTATTCGTGACAAGCGATCGGTGTCCATCATTTTGAAATTTACGCAAATATCGCACTAACCATCTGAACCGAGCTCGGGTGCTCGGTTGACTATAGTTGACTAGTTAGTTAACTATTTGAAGTTCGACTGGTATTCTAGTTAGCTATATCTAACTATGGTTAGGAGTCAAACTTCACCCTATTTCCATTTGTTTGGTGTAGACCATCATAAGGAATCGGGGTGACTTGATGAAAACACACGTGTAGACATGCTGGATGTTATGCACAACCTTCGCAAGTTTATATATCGGTCAGATGACGTCATATGCCCTCATAACCAACTAAGTGACGTGTATGCTGACGTCATAATCGTTACGTCAAAAATGATTCTATTTGGCCCGTCTTTAACTCTAAATAGTCCGATACATTGTACGAATTGTATGTCTCTACTATTTTAAAAAGATGCTGTTGAATATTTTGAAACTAATTTGACTGGACGATGTTGCTGCCATAGGCAGCAACAGCGCCCAGTCAAATTCGTTGCAAACTATCCAATAGCTTACCTGTATAGTTTTCTGTATATTGATAGTCGGAATAGTCAGAGATCGATCGATCACAACATGAGCGATGTGTGGGTGGAGCTTAGCTAAAGATTGGCGGGGCATAGCTAAAAATGGAAAGTTCCATTATTGAGAACAATTAATGAATATTCTATTTCCACTCGTTGGAGTTAAAAGTCTATAGCGTGGATTCAATGCGACCGTCTTCACGTATGTGACGGCGTTGACAAAATCTTATGGTCTTGGCCTGAAATAACATAGAAATACAAATTCCCCTGATCTTGTGCAAGGGTAGGTTGATTGATGCTACTTAAGTTGAATGCCGAAAATCGTAATGCATCCCTGATGTAAAGAAATGTACAAATTTCCATGACGTAAAAAATGAACGCGGTGGTCTTGACTGTGCTGGTCTTAACAGCACCATTATGTGCTTATCGATGCTGTCATATTTGTCTCTCCTAGTGGATGCTTTGATGCTACGTTTATCAAAATAGGCTGTTATTCTAAATTTAAAAATTTATTATTGGAATGGATAAATGCATTTGGGAAAATTCGGACAAGCGTTCGGCCTTAACATATAAATAATATACTTTTTACTGTAACATGACAGTTCGTGTATATACTTATACTGTTGTGCTTTGTTCGCGGTTGCACGGCAGTGTTGCGCGAGAGCGTTGATAGAGGAGACAACTCCGTTCGATTGATTGTCGCTTATATTAAATTTGTATCTACAAAGCATGAAACTAAAGAAAATAATTTGTGGCGGTGAACCATAGAGGAAAACTAAACTCCTGGGTGTACTGCTTGCAGTACTGCTAACATCCTTGCACGCTGCGTCATGTGGAACATAGCTTTCCAGTCCTTCTGGAAGCTATGGATTCGTAGATCATAGATGCTTTTGATTAAAAGGCTACGTTTATACAATGTAACCTGCGTGTCCTTGATGCTGTATAACTGTAACAGCTGGGCAGCTCCAAAGGCAGCTCTAGACAAACTCGATGCCTGCCACCGAAAACACCTAAGCACCATCACGGGACACCGATGACCAGACAGCATAGTTTCAAATGATGCACTTAGCAAGATGTGTAATACGTCGCTGTTGTCTGTAAAAGTCACCCAGCAAATATGGTCCATGTTTGGCCATGTGCTAAGGATGCGAACAGAGAGACCAGCACAGAGAGTCTTGGAATTCGCCCTACTCGGAGCCAGCAAATACAAAGTCAGGAGAGGACGTCATTTGCATAAATCTGCTAAGCGTACTACGAGGTGACCTCAAGAAAGCAACACTCGGTACACTCAAGTCAGGAATGGACCTGAGGAAGCTAAGGATTTCGGCTGAGGACAAGACACGATGGTCAAAAGTGAAGAAGGGTTGATTGCAGCTGCATGATGTCTCTACTACAGTCGCAGAAAACAGTAATCATACATATACATTAAAGAAAGATTATATTCATGGATTCTGACGTGGTGACCAAAAATATGTCCAATCGATCACAAAATTTCGTTTTTACTCCTGTAAGCATCAACACTTACACAAGTTATGAAAAGCGAGTAAACGAATCTTTCCGATCGATCGGACTTACTTCGAACTTGAAATTAGCCTTGTGGTGTGTTAGAATAAAGAAAGGACAGATGTTGAAATATTAAACCAGGCAAATAAATATCGAGAAAAACAGACATAAGCAAATGGTCTGCAAATGGACGTTTTCTACGGGGAAATTGAAATTTTCTTGAACAAATTTGAGGGTTAAACGGTTAATAGAACGCATTGACTATAGTAAATATATTTCTGAACCAGATAATGTTGGTTCCTTGCAACGGATTATTGTATAGGCCTATGACTCAATATGAATTTGTTTATCACCAAGCTGTTTTCAATAGTACCAACTCTAATTGTGATTAGATGCATAAATAAAAGCAATGTTAATGCTTAATTAGAATGGGAGAATCACCTGTAAATTATGTCACCCATCCCCCGTCAAAAAAACATATTTTTAATTTGGTCTTTGTTGAAAAGAGTACATAGAACGTGAAAATGTTGTCGGATGGCGGAATACCTGGACGGACGGCTAGACAGACGGATGGACAGACTGATGGATAGAGAATTACCAGTTGCAAGTCGCAACTAAAATGTTCCCTAATTGAAATGAGAGGTTTTCGCTAATGGAGAGGTTATACATTATGCATACATGAACATGAGTAAGAGCACACAATTCCTTGGATTATGTCAAAGTGGCTTTAAACATTAGGATTTCCGCAAAATGGGCATTGACGTCACGATCCCTTGAGAGATCATAGATATGCTACACCAAGCCAGTTGTAAAGAAGACTAGCGGCGACTAGTCTACTGCTTGTAGGCACCAAGCTGATAGTACGAGTCAGGACAATGAAGTTTGATCAATCGGCTCCCCAGACGGGATGGTCTACCCCCTGTCCTCTGCAGCTCGTACCTTGCTGCTGAATAGAAATCTCTGTGGGAAAATTACACAAGACCAAACGTGGTGTGTTCATACTGGTATGCCACTAGAGGTGGAATGTGCCGACGATGTGGACTTCATAGACGAGAAAAAGAAACCCCATGACAGACTACTTTCAATAGCTGCAAACAAACTAAAAATTGAGAATCTGTTTATGAAGGAGTTGAAAACAGAGTTCACCGACATATACCTATCGAGAAAGCATGAAACTAAAGAAAAATGCGATCTACTTTGTGGCGGGGATCCATGGAGGAAAAGTAAAATCTTGGGTTCACTGCTTTGCAGTACTGCTTACATGTACGATGCGTCATGGGAACTTAGCTTTCCAGTCCTTCTGGAAGCTATGGATTCGTAGCTCAAAGATGCCCTTGCCAAAAAGACTGCGTTTATACTACGCAACCTGCGTATCCCTGTTGCTGTATAACTGTAGCAGCGGGGCAGCATCAAAGCCAAAAGTCGCCCAGCAATGATGGTCCATGTTTGGCCATGTGCTCAGGATGCAAGAAGACAAGCCAGTACAGAGAGCCTAGGAATCCGACCTACTGGAAGCCAGCAAACTTGAAGCAAGGAGAAGACGTCGTTGCATAAATCTGTTAAGTATGCTGCGATGTGACCTCAAGAAAACAGGACTCGGTACACTCAGATCAAGAATGGACCTGAGGAAGCTAAAGATTTTGTCTGAGGACAGAGCACATTGGTAAAAAGCGAAGAAGGCCTGATTGCAGCTGAATGATGTTTCTACTACTACAACCGAAGAATATGGTAATCGTACACAAGGACATAAACATGGCAATTACCTATGTTATTGGGACCATGTGGGAATTTTCTGATAGACGAATTGGAAATGAAATCACAAAGCGTGGTCTTCAGAGAGGTTGTTGCCTTTAATATGAACGGAAATTAGTAACAGTATTTCATAGACACTGTTTTCAGGTTATCTCATGCTGGTATTAATGCACACAGTTGCGATAGGCGATGCTAGGCCTAGGCTTTGTACCAAGACTAAGGCCGTGTTCTCATTAGGAGACTTAATTCTGAATAAATCCATACTGAGGTATGCCAATATTCAGAATTATCTCTCTAGTGAGAACCCGGCCTATGACTGCCCACACCCCTGACCCACCCAACCGCTAAAGAAATATTGGGGAATAATTTTGGGAAAGAGTCATTGTCCAAAATATTTCAGCAGCATTGTATTATTTAGAATGCAAGAAATAGTATCTCCTCAGGGCAATCTTCAATTTTTTTACTCATAAATATTTAAAAAATGGCTTCTCAGAGAGGAACCCTGACTTTATCTAACAATGGGCTTATTAAGTAATGACGTATTTCCCGGTTCAGCTCGATTGTTAAATACACAAAGAAATGTCTTTTTAAACAACAAATGATGACTTCATAAACACGTACTTATGATGTAATAAAGCAAAATACACACTTCCGTGCTGAGAATCGCGCGCTAACGTCATACTTAACAAGCCAATGCTTTGATCAGGAGATACTACTTGAGTTCACATTTAATTTCTGGATGCCAACATTGTTTTTGGTATGTTGGCTGGAACTACACACGACCAACCTTTGATGGAATATCAAAGATATCACTGATAATGTAGGTTACTGAGCCCGTACTGAACCACATTGATCCAGTATTGGCCCAGTATCAGCACATTAACCTGCATTACCCTGGATGGCTGATATAAGCAAGAATGTTGGAAAATATTGATTTTATGTTTCTAGGACCGTCACTTGGTAAACGTTTGCTACACATCATTGTCAGTATGGTGAGTGGCATAATTCATTGCTTGTAGAACTGCGATAGTTAGAATTCAGTTCTGACAGAGCTAATTTAATATCCAGCACAATGACATCCTTTATAGTCATATATTATACGTTCCATGCTGAAATGCTTCATTAGTTCAGTAAAATGTCGCTTAACATGGGCCAGATTTTCATATTCTAGACCATCTTCTAATATAGAATGTCGGTTAATGGGCCTGAGGCTACAGAAGATAGACTCGTTATGCGGTAACAGGCCAGATAATATAATTTTGTCCGGGACTTTTTAGGCGTCTACAAAATATTCCGCTCATGTGATGACCGTAAATCACCTCTGGAAACTTCTGCTATGGAAAATAATATCCCTTATGTTTGTGTGGATGTGCTTTTCAAGAGTGGTAATGTCGAGAGCGATATTGTGTGCTGCTCTGCAAACCATATTTGATATTAGCCATTTTATCTGATGACTGGATTTAAAATCATCATTGGTGAACCATGACGTATTTTAGCACATGGATGTGTTTAATTAACACGAGGAACAACAATAACTAAAATACAAAAGTAAACAAGAGAAATTGGAGATTGCAGTCCCACAGTCTCCTATGTTTGTCACATTAGAACATGGTTAAACAAATTTCGCATTTTCTGGATTTTACAAATCATGCCAACAGTTGTCGAATATTAGTGTAGGTTCACATTCTTTTATGTGTTAAGATTTGAGCCAAATCGGACAAGCAGTTCACGAGATATCCACTTATCCAGCATTTCATCTTGTCCGGATCCAGTTTCTGGAAGTCCTCTTGCACGACACGTTCCGTCACTGTGTTAAAGTTTGAGCCAAATAGGAGATGTTTTTAGATAAAAGTACGGACACGCACACACACACGCACGTACGCATGCTCGCTCGCTCGCTCGCTCGCACGCACGCACACACATACGCATACACGCACGAACGCTCGCACGCACGCCCGTCCGCCCATCCACACGCACGCTAGATTGGCTAAATACTATTTTTGAAATGACTGCTTACCGGAATCCGATGCTATGGTATGACAAAACGCATACATGTCGGCAAAGACTGTTTTAGCAATATCCTATTGAATATTTGCAAACTAATTCGACAGACAATGCTGCAACATAACCCAGTTTTACATTTTTTCAAACTATTCAACAGTTCTCCTGTAGCTGTCTTGTAGTTGAGACACTGGCTTCGAGGCGAAATAGCTACCAAATATTAATCATGTTTATCGTTATGATATGTAATTATTTAGACCGTCAAAATTTATATTACCAGCTTAGAACAGCCAATAGCAACGCATTGTTCAAACTAGTTCACGGTTACCATGCACTGTGCAGGGGCATGCCACACAATTACTTTTCTGCTGTATACGAATTGACCGTAATATGAAGATAATATTGGTCGGATGTGAGAAAATTGTGTCCCGTGTAGAGAGAGGACGGTTAAAAGCAGCATAATAAGTGTTACATAATGCACCAACTTTTATGAGGCAATGGTCTACTATTTTCGCAGATTGTTCTGTTGCCTACCATTTGGATACTTAACGTCTGAATTGGTGGCCATATCTTTCTAAGAAACATGTTTCAAAACGGAACCACTCAGTAAATCGACTCTCCACTCAATAAAGCAAAACGTTGTATTTTCTGAGGCGTCGATGAGGCTGTGGAATTAGATTACCACTTTCTAGGCTGGAAACAATGATGGTGAACAATTTATTGGACATGTTGTCCATATCCAATAAAACGGTACTTAGTAATTAGCTGGAACCATGAATCAAACTAACGTTTCTAATGTCTTTGGCATTTCTCTGACGGAAGAAACCTTGTTGAAGAAATGGGATGTGCTATGTTCTAAGTGTATAAACTAAACAAGCTTGATTTTAAGATAACTGCGAGCGACAATTTCTAAACTCGATGACATCTACGCCTTTGTAAGTCTAACAACTAGGCGTATTCATGGTGACCTCTTTTACTCTGTCAGATACGTCAGCAATTATGGAATTAGTTGAAAGTTTGGAGACTACTTCTTTGTAGGCCCTTGCCAGATACGTTATTTTCGGAACAATCTAGATGACATTCAGGTTAAAATGCAACACACATCACGGGTCGCTTATGCAATGGTAATGCTTAGCGATTTCATTTCTAAAATCATACTGGCACCACTTAGATGAAACCATACACTTAAACAGGACACTGGTTCGATCACATAGGCACTGATCCACTGGCAGATTCCAATACAAATATTGCTTTCTTACATCATTAAAATTCATTTATATCCTTGCTTCAGGTTTGGTATATGTAAATATCTCACAATATTAGTACATTGAACTTCGCTTTCAGACTCTTCCGATTGTGTGCGGTCAGAATATGTTTGAGGTATTTTTGTAATATTATCAGTAATTATGATTCAATACAGCAGGTGTCACATAGATTCATGTCTCTCATTGAAGTATATATGACTGTATTTAAAGAGGAGTGCCGATAATAAAACTATTCAGAATATGACACCAGACGCTGGCCAACAAAACTAGAGGTAAACCTGTCTACTAGGGGCACTTGTTGACCATCTAATTGCGATGTCGAAGATGGATGGTTACATAAATAAGTATGCTTATAGAATGGTAATTGTGGGGGTGCATAAGACAGAAGTTCTTTATAACTTATGACCATCCCTCTTAAAGACGACGATGACAACGTCGATGACGAAGATGACGGTATCGGCGGCAGCGACGACAATGATGACGACGACTACGACAATGAGGATGATGGCGATGGCGACAACAATAACGGGAACGATAACAACGAGGTAGACGATGATGATGACTCTGCCACTGCCACTGACGACGTCGGCACCGACGATGACGCTGCTACCGCTGTCGACGATGATGATGACGCAGCCGACTACTACTACTACTACTACTACTACTACTACTACTACTACTACTACTACTACTACTACTACTACTACTACTACTACTACTACTACTACTACTACTACTACTAATAATATTACTACTACTACTACTACTACTACTACTACTACTACTACTACTACTACTACTACTACTACTACTACTACTACTACTACTACTACTGCTACATATACTACTACTACTACTACTACTACTACTACTACTACTACTACTACTACTACTACTACTACTACTACTACTGCTGCTGCTGCTGCTGCTGCTGCTGCTGCTGCTGCTGCTGCTGCTGCTGCTGCTACTACTACTACTACTGTCAGTGCTGCTTATACGGTGGATACTATTGCCACAACGCACCGTTGCTAATTGCTAACATATATAGATGGATTATCGAAAGAGCTTAGTGTAATAATATGGTAGTGAAAATTCTAAATACGTTTCCTCTACTAAGACAGATGTGTAAAGAAATCGGAATATATACATTGATACAGATAGTTATTGCTATTTGAATGCCATTGTTGATTGGTGGTTGCCACTGCGTTAGGGTCATTGCTGACTACTGGTTACTACAGTGCTATGGTAATGGTTGGCATTGTCCTGGCGTTATTGTTGCTTGCTTGTTGCCATAGACTTGGCGTGATTATTAATGGACCTTCCTGGTTTTAGCTATGCCCCGCCCATCTCTAGCTAAGCTCCACCCACACCTCGCTCGTGTTGGGATCGATCGATCTCTGAACACCCTGAGTATCAATTTCCAAAAAAACCTACACAGGTAAGCTGTTGAATATTTTGAAACTAATTTGACTGGGTGCTGCCAGCAACATCACCCAGTCAAATTAGTTTCAAAATATTCAACGGCATGTTCATTAAATAGCATTGAATTACAAAAACGTACAATTCATACAACGTTTCGGACTATTTGAGATTTGATGACAGTCTATACGGAATTCTTTTGCGACGTAATAATTGTGACGGGCTTAGCTGACATACGAGGTCAGATGATGGATGTGTACTCTGGAAAGGTGAATTGCTGTTGGCTGTAGTTTTACGGTTGTTTCTCTATTGTTGGTTGCCATATCGTGAGCGATATTGTTGACCAATGGTGATTATTTGTTTAGTGTTATTATTGATTGAGTGGCATACGAATAATTCAGTTCTGAGAAGGTTAATTTAATATCCAACACATTGGAATCATTTGCATGAGTTGTACGCACGCTACATGAGGAAATGCTTCATTAGTTCAGTACAATGCTACTTGACAGAGGCCATATATTTATACTCTATGTTCTATTCTAATATTGAATGCCTGCCAATTGGCCTGAGGCTATAGAAGTTAGACTCGTTATGCGATAACAGGCCAGATAATGACATTTTGTACCGGATATTAAAGAGCTAACGAGATATTCCGCTCATGTGATGACCGTACATCGCCCCTGGCAACTTCTGCTATGGAAAATAATATCCCTCATGTTTGTGTAGATATGCTTTTCATGTGTGGTAATATCGGGACAGATATTGTGTGCTGTTCTGTATTAGCATTGGGTGTGAAACAAGGTATACTGATCGACGCCATTACACATACTTGATATTAGCCATTTTCTCCGATGACTGGATTCAGAAGCATCATTAGTGAAGCGTGACGTATTTCCGCACATGAATGGGCTTAATTTGCTCAATAAGGCGACACTGTACGGAGTTTATATATGAGGAAAACAATACCTCAAATACAAAAGGAAAAAAATATCAAGATTTGCCCATTAGTATTTTTGAAATGATGTCTTACCAGAATCCTAAGCTGTGGCGTGACAAAGCGCAGACATGTGGCAAAAGATTTTAGATTTTTTAAGAATATCCAGTTGAATATTTTGAACTAATCCAACTGCCAGCTGCGGCCTATGACCGCAACATCACTAAGTTTCTAATTAGTTTCAATATATTCAACAGCTTTCCTATATACCGCTCTTGTATTTGAGACACTGGCTTCAAGACGTAAATCTTACCATATATGAATCACGTTATCCTTATGACAGATATTTATTTTGAGGTTCAACAGCAACAACATATTTTACCAGCCTAGAACAGCCAATAGCAACCGCTTGTATAGAGAATAATTGACAGCGCTGAAGGCTGTTGCTAAGTTTAAGCGCAGCGGAATAAATCTCAGATGAAACACAAACTAAATCTATTATTTCGCAGATTGGTCTGTTGTATAGCCTTTGGATAGTTAACGTCGGCATTGGTGGCCATATCCTATAAGAAACATGTTTCAAAATGGAACGACTCAGTAAATCGACTTTCCACTCAATAATGGAAAACATTGTATTTTCTGAGCCGTCAATATGGGCTATTGAGTTAGATGGGCCAACATGTATACAATTTCTTGAACGTTTGGAGACAACTTCTAAGGAGACCCTTGACCAATAGGATATTTTCGGAACAATCTGCAAGACGTTCAGAATAAGATGGAACATCTATCATTGGTGGACTATGCAAGCGTGGTGCTTAGCTATTTCATTTCTAAAATCACATAGACACTGCTGTAGTTCGCGGGGGGGGGGTGGTGGGTGTACGCGCTGGTCCGGTATGCTGCTCCACTCCGTTGCACCGCATGTACAGGATGCGCGGGAGGGATGTTTAGCTACGGTTATCTGGGTAACAGATCCTGTATCACGACTCTCCAAAAAGTACAAAGACCGACTTCTAGAGATGGTGGAACGATAACGTTCCAGTGGGGCCTTGCGACCGTTGCCGCCGAGATTGACCCTCACTGTTTCATCCCAACTATTCGTGTCACAGGTATGACGGTCCATAACTCAATTTAAGGACCTGGACATGATAATTAATCTAAAAATATATACTATACAAACAATGGTCCTCGTTTGATAGAAGACGAGAGAAAATTTACTGTACATAGGACTAAGTTGGTGACTTGTCTACGTGGATTCGTCAGATGTACCTCACCAATCTCTATAGATCCGTGAGTTATCCCTGCAAGGGAGCGTCCTAACGAGGCTACTTAATTTAGTTTAATATAAACCATTATACGCCTAACAAAGATATTATTGTTGCGAGAGGAAAGTGGCTCGTGCGGGCCTCCTTCACAGGAAAATGCCTTCAACGGCGAAGCGGAGGAAGAGAGCTGGCAAAAAGGGCCACTCTCTTGGTCAAACGTAAGCTAAGTGTAGTGTGAGTCAAACTAGTGAAATCATAATTAATGTGATGCACGCTGTATTACGTGAGGATGGGCCGGATGATTTCTAAAGAATTCAAACGCCGTCATCTTATGTAGATCTAAGATACTGCATTGGTAGTTTCCACTTCTGCTAAATTCTAACCTACCATTTAGTTGTTAGATTTACTTCCAAGCTTTGGCCGCAAGTGGCAGGGATTTCTACCTATCTTTTGACACATGAGCCTAACTGGCGAAGATGCTCGGTTTCCAGAAGGTCACCCTACAGAGCATCTCCCTCAGAAAGGCAGCGTGCGGACATGTTACGGTATGATAGCTTCAGAATCACATACCGATCTGGTTACATATCACACCGCAGCCACATACAGCATCACCAGGACAAGTTACCACTCACATAAGCAATTTGAAAAGTGCATACAAGTTTTATGAGTGAGGAGTAAGAGGCAGATATCCATCTCTAGTGACCTTCCCATGAGGGCGTGGTGGGTTCCATGACCGCACCCAGTCACTGTACGGAGTTAGATGGAGATCTGTGTCCATCCATCACCCGTGTGTCGGGGAAGGACCATTTGAGATCCGGCCCGAGGACTAACGTTTGCCTGTCGTTGGGGTTAAGTTTCAAAATGCCCAGAGATGCACTGCTGGCCAGTTTTAAATATAATATTTTTCGCAGTGCTTCCTACTTTGGCAGGGTTATCTATGCTAACTAGTATCTGAAGATACAGAGGGTTGTCTGCGAAATCAACACTTTGGTCTTCACCGCTTGGAAACCGCAATAGTTTCCCAAGTAAGATCATGGCAACGTGTCGATGGGAGTTCCAGACAATTTATATGCCTTGCGGCTGGAGGAGCATAGAAAGAGACAATCACTCAATATAATGAGGCCCTAAGGTATTTGGCCAATTTTACACAATCTAGCTGGTGTGCGGTGTTACATATCCACTACATCTGGAAAAGAGGTTTACACAAATGTCTCCCGAGGAGTGGTTGCCCCTAACTACTTTAAACCTATCCTATCGAGCTAGAATAACCATGAGCATGAACAGTGACCTCAGTGTAAAATTGATGCTGGGGGAAAAGTGATGCGGGTTTAATGTTGCTCTATAGTATAACCTAACATACTGCGGTCATAGAGTTTTATATAAAATAAACGAAACAAGCAACTAGGATGGCTACTTGCGATATACATAGCTAACTATCACAGTATTGACAGTAAATCAGGTCATAGGACCTTGCGCTGCTCGTTAGTCATAGGCACGAAAACAAGGATAATATTTACATTAAAATACAAATTGTAAATGTGGTCTCAGATGACCGGGGCAGTACCTATTAGTCATCGGCACCTGTAAAGAAATAATGAGTACATTAGGTAAATGAGTACGTATTAGTCATCAGCACGTGCAAAGTTCATAAATCACTGTAGATGCTGCGTTACAAATGAGGAACGTGAGATGGCACGATTCTGAAGTTGCTGGGAAACCTCCGCAGGTGAACTGTTGACGCGGCTCACTCTCAAAGATGGTGAAGAAAAACGGCTGTAGTCACATGTCCACTAGATAGTCATAATAGCTAATACAATATTTAAGCAGAATGTTACAAAGCGTCCATCCGGCAACAGAATTTTGAAAGTTGCCCATAACATGAAGGGCTACAGTTGTAATTTATAATTAAACAATGCATGTACATTACTGTGTACATCATACATGATACATTGTATAGCTCTTGTGGTGTACCAGGCAGAGTCCCACCAGACTGTGGCCTAAATGTTAATTAAACACATGACATGCTGTGCGGAAGTTTGAATAACACTTTTCTGCATGGTTCAGGAGATCTGATGAGTTGTCCACCAAGAGTCACCACTCGTTCTACATACTGAAAAGATTATATATGGGCCGCTCCTCTAGGTGTTGGTGGTGAGGGAGTCTTCTATTCAATTAGTTGGCCCCAGATGGCCGTCCGAGGGCTTACAAAATTTTTGATGCGGGTGTTCGATTGCTGACCAGAGAATGGGAACTGAATTCCGGGAGGCACTGCTGCGGTGTAGGGTACCACAGTCAGTAAGCAGTTGCCCTCGTCTAGCACTACTATGGCCACACAACCTACCACCTGCTCTCTCTTGCCGAAGTGTTGCAAATTCTTGATTTTTCGCTCCTTTTGTACTACTCATGATGTCAGAGGCAGTATGCCCAGCCAATCAGCGGGCGAGTTGTATTCAATCAGCCTACAGCTAGGAAGGGTGAGGACGCTATTAGGTGATAGTCATTCTCCTCATTCATTTAGTACATACACACAATTACAACGTCCCAGTCATATTTTGAACATAATTTCAATGAGCTAACTTAGGATAACTCGGTCTAGTTCGATTTTAAAAAGGTAAATAGTTTTGGATTCCTCCTCTAATCCCGGTCCTGATAGGTCCCTAGGACGACGAGAATGAATTAATTTAAAGAAATTATGTGCACTGACTCGGTACGCTTTAGTATGCATTCTCTCCCAATGCTGACACGTGTTGGCAGGGAAGCTCTGACGAATCTCTGAAAGACTTAGTCGTTTCATAGAAACCTCTCTCATATGGCTCTATACATGCGTACTATCCTACCCACGGGGCCATGTTGGGAGTACCCAGAGTGGTCATTCCGTACCCAGCTGAGCTGGGACTGTCCGTACCTGTCTGGCCGATCCACGCTACACCCCCCCCCCCCCCCTCCTAGTTAACACCCGTGACAAATGATACCGCATCGTGGATCGAAAGACCGGGAGCAAACTAGGCGAGAATTATAGATTTCTCGAGTAGGTGCATAGCCGAGAGGAGTAGTGACGCGAGAGACACGTAGATTATTCAGAGAAGAGCACATAGAGGTTCGAAAGAGTTTGGGAGGGAGGCAAACTTTTAGTTTTTGACTTTTGGTCTGGTATAATATAAGATAATATATATAAAATACACAGTAATACCATTGTAATATCACGGCAGAAGTAATATTAATTACGCATGCATAATGATTTTATGAATGTATGCATACAGTGCAGCCCGTTATGGCGGGTCGTCACGGATAACTCTCGCCATCCCAAATCTGTCTTGTCATAACACGAGAAGAAAAATAACAAGAAAAATAGTATATAATAAGGAAAACTGGTTCATCCGGCAGCCCTAGCAATATCTGGGACAGCATGACGGTAATAAGGACATTTCGCTGTGGTGTGTTGTGTACCTACACTGCACACAGTGTGTTTACAACACAGGAATCCGCAGCAATTATTTTTCTGAGACACAGCTGGGCAATAATTTGTGTAGCTGTGTTAGATGACCGTAGTCCGCCAAGGGACGGGGTTTCAATTTTAAAAACATATAATAATAAGAAAAGTATTTCAAAAATAAAAATATAATAGTTCAATCTCCCCGCTCACCTAGTCACACATTCTGCTCCATCCACGACAATAATGGCCACAAACGTCTGCTATAACGTTGTCCCAGCGAGTTTGAGTTCCACGACTCATGCTTGACGGCTGTGGTGGGTGGTCTTCTGATGCTGATATTATGTTATCTATGTTAATAATGTTTTCGGCGCTCAGGTTGGATGAAGCTGCAGATAAGTTAGCGGATTCACTAGTGGTGGTGGTGACGATGATATGTGGAGTCGTGATAGTTTCTGGTTCCAAAGTTGCTGTCATCACGGTGGTGGTGGCGGTGGTGGTCGTGGTGCTTTCTTGCGAATGATGTGGAGATGTTGCGTGGTGGTGTCGCTCCAGTGGTTGCAGATATTTTCCTAATTTTTACATACTGAATAAGTCTACTCGCGGATGTTCTAGGTACGGCTTGGATCTTGGGTTGATGGCTAGGCGATGTTTCCCCGAGTATGGTCTGTATGGTGTGGTAGCTTTTCTGATGGCGGGACCAACTGGGATGATGGTGCTGAGTGCTGGCATGCGGTGCAGGAGTGGTGATGGTGGCTTCCATGGTGCGGATGTTGCAGTTGGTGTCGATGCTGATGCTGCAGGGGGTACTGGTACTGCCGGTGTTGTAGTGATGAACAACATTGAACTTAAAGGTCTGCAGGGATTCCTGCCACCTCACTACCTGGCCCTCCAGATTTTTTAGGTTTCTGAGCCAGTGTGGTGAGGTGTGATCTGTACGTAGTGTAAATGGGCGCCCATAGAGAAAGTGTTTGTAGTATTTGACAAAATACACTGCGGCTAACAATTCCCTCTTAGTGGTCACGTAAAGTTTCTCAGTTTTGTTCGGAGTACGCAAACCATAACCCAGTACTTGCTCCGTTCCATCTTCTGTGACCTGAAGTAGCACTGCACCTATTGCATAAGCAGATGCATCAGTGTCTAAGATGAACTCGAGGTTAGGGTTAGGATGAGCAAGAATTGGTGCTGTTGTCAAATGATCCTTCAGCGCCCTGAACGAACAGTCATACTCACTTGTTCACTCGAATGGTCGATCCTTCTCGGTGATCGGGAATAATGGTGATGCGATCTCACTAATATGATGGATGTATCGACGATAGTACTTGCAGAGACCAAGGAAACTCCGGGTGTCGGTGACTGAAGTGGGGGGTTTGCCACTCTGCTACTGCGTTAGTTTTGAAGGTTGAGTAGCTACTCCATCGGCAGATATGACGTGTCCCAGGAACTCTACGCTCTGTCTGAAAAGAAGACGCTTCTTGGACTTGAGCTTGAGGTTGGCGGTATGAACCCACATTAAGACCTTGTCCAAGTTCGACAGATTCTGCCCAAACGAAGAGCCAAAGACGATTACGTCGTCGATGTAACAGAGACACATCTCCCACTGCAGGGTAGGTAATACCTGCTCAATGAGATGCTTGAACGTTCAAGGAGCATTGCACAAGCCATAGGGCATCTTCCGGAATTGGAAAAGATCGTCTCGACAGACACATGCGGTCTTATCCCTGTCAGCCTCATCCATGACTACCTGCCAGTACCCACTAGCTAAGTCAAGGGTACAAAACCAATTGGTTCCGGAGAAAGAATCTATAGCCTGATCTATCCAAGGTAATGGATATGCGTCCTTGATGCTAAGATAATTAAGGCGGCAGTAGTCTATACAAAACCGCAAAACCCATCCTTTTTGCCTGCTAGTACTATGGAACTGGCCCAGGGGGGTGCTGAAGGCTCTATGATGCCTGTCCACAACATGTCGTTTACCCGTTGATATGCCTCCACCTCCTTGTCAATGTGAAGACGTTGTATGGGCTGTTGAACGGGTCGGTTGTTTCCAGTGTCGATGGAGTGTCACACGAGATAAGTTTCCTCCAGATCCATGTCTTTGGCTGAGAAACTTTCATGATACTTATATAATAGTTTCTGTATGTCACATTTGTGAGATTGCACTAATCCAACTGTGGCACGCAAATAAATGTCACGCAGATGTTCTGGTAAATCATCAGAAGTTGTTGCTGGTGTAAGTGCGGTATGGGTGTCTCCAGCGATATCACATCAACAAGATGGCTACTCCTGGTACTAGGGTTATTGGGTCCGTTGTGCCATTGAATACTCGAAATGGTATACAATCTTTATTGGTGGTGTCCACGATCATCCGAGGACTGGCGCATTGTGAGGTGATCATGCAATCAGAGTCGGGTTCCAGCATAGCTGTGCGTGTGCTGCTTCCTAACTGTGGTGTAGTGGCCCATAAGATTTCCTCTTGTCCTGGTTCAACTGTGGCCGTAGATTCCAAAATTACTGCACAGGTATTGTACAGTGGTGATTCTGGCCCAAAGGATATGCGTCAGCCGTGTCTGTCTAATTCATGTTGTCTGCAATGTATGCCGGCTTTGCACTGAGGAAGTCAGAATCTAGCAGGGCATTGTTTTGAATAGAGGCAATAACAACTCGCTGTATGCCTTGCATTTCCTCTATCTGTATTACGAGGTTTACTGTACCAGGCAGAGGAACATTGGCTCCGGTAGCTGTTTGTAAAAATATGTTTGTAGGCCTAAGGGTTGGCTTTTTATGAGGTGGGATGCTCTCATACAAGCGCTTGTTGAAAACGGTGATGGAAGCCCCAGTGTCTACAGTTGCACTGGTTGAAACGCCACTAAACAGGCAAGCACACTTATATATATTACTTTGCGGTGTGCTTGTGGAAGAGTTTCTAATGATACTGCCGGGGGAATTTCCTTTGGTGCAGTATCATCCTGTATATAGTTGGTCTGTTTCCGAATGGCTTCTGTGAGTGTAATTTGTGGCTGAGTAAGGAAGCGACCAACACGTCGTCGCTGCTGCGGTGATTGCTTAGGCGATGGCGTTGCTGGGGTAGCAAAGGCCGTGTCGTTGATGCTGGTGTGCTGTACCGTGAATTAGTGTAGACAGCAGTCTGGACAGGATTAGTATGGTCACGGATAAGGGCTACCTGTGTTAGCAACTTTTTGCAATGCATCATCGGATGTATGGTAGATGCGCAAAAGAAATAGTGGTGGTGCGGGGGTTTGCCGCCTTTTGTATGATGCTTCTTCTTGCAGATCCATGATGCTATATGCTGATCGCTGTCCATGTCATTATTACTGCTGCTGGGTGCAGTGGGTGATGCTGTTAGGACTTGTGTGTTGCATCACCACCAAGGGGCACTGAATGTTAATTGCTTTGGTGGCGGGTTGTGGTGCTTGTATAACGTTGTTTCAGTGGAGGTGCTACAACCAACCACTGCCATTTTACATATGAAAGAAGCTTTGTGAGATATGGAGGTGGCCGGGCCACAACCTCTCGCAGACGGAGATGTCGGTGTCGTGGATGCAGTGTGCATCGGTGGTACCGACGTATGGGAAGCCGGGTGTGTGTGATCACGTACTGCCGTGGAAGTGTGATTTGTAGCATTGGCCACCTGACGTTGTTGTCCGGAGGCCGTAGTTGAGCTGGGTTGTGAGAGTCAGCAGCGAAGTGACTCTATAATCGGTGCCTGTTCTAGTTTAACGAGGACTCAGGTTGTGGTGTACGTCGGTCAGCGGTCGGAGTTGTAGATGAAGGGGCCAGCTGACTACATCCAGAACATGTGTTTGGCGGCTATGTGTGTTACCATACTTGTAGCTGGTAATGTTGTCGACTGTGTTGCGACGGTGGTGCTAAGCATGGTGACTAAATTGGTGAGTGGGGAGATCTGTTTAGTAAACCTTTCCAACCTATCGTGCATATTTTGTCTATTGTTATTGTTGTGCTGGTTCCCGCATCCGGAGGCATTGTTGTGGCCCCCGATGGGACTTGCCATGCCCTCATCCTCTAGGCGCATGATTGTGACTGGTGGGGTGTTCTAATTGTGTGGTGCATGGGTCTTTTGCTGATGCGGATGCAGGTGCAGATGTGGTGTCAGTGGCGATTAAGAGGTGTGCATCGTTTACCTCATTAATTGGATGCAGCTGATGGCGATTGGCTTTTTCCCGCTACAGAGAATTTCTCAATTCTAACCGCAGTTGTCGTCAGAAATTGGAGACTACCATGTTCAACGAGAAATAATTTTCCTTAAGGGTGGGCTCACCACTCAATGCGTTGATGAAGGTGTCTAGATGTAGATGCGTGACTCCCTCGTGATTAGTGCTGGGGTAGGTGTGCGTAACTAGGCGTCGTATATGGCCAGCTCATCTATGCAAGTTCTTGAGCTGAAGACCACTTGTTTCACTGAGGGCGGTGTCCCCGAATCTTTCCGACAATGCGTTTTCCAGTTCCGTGTATGTTGGTGTTGATTCTGATCCAAAACCAGCCAGGACTTGCAGAGCTTTTCCCGACAGTTTTGCGGCCAGTTATTCTCCAATTTGCTGATCCATCTCCTGGTTTGTGCACCTAATAATTTCGAATTGGCACTTATAAATGGCCCAATAATTCTCACCACTGAATTTGGGAGGGAGAATGACTTGCCCATGGCCATGATAGGGTGCTATAGGCGTGATTCCAGGTGGTGGTGCTGGGGAGAATGGTGTAAACACAGATGCTGGTCTGCGTGTTGGTAGTGGTGTTGGTGGTAGTTCCCATTGTGGTTCTCGCTGATACCGCATCCGTGATTGTGAGTCCTGACAATAATGTTGAGCACAATACATTGGTTCGTCTGAACACTGCCCTGATACGGGTCCGTAGATGGGTGTCGGTCTATAGACTGGTGGAGACTGTGTATACGATGCGGACGTGCTGTCGGTCACTATGACGGGTGTTCCTCGTACGGATGTGGTCCAGGAGACTGACGGGGGTGGTGCGTGCTGTGTGATGTGGTTCTTCTGGTATATTGGTGCAATGGAGGCTCCGCATCTCCTGGTCTGTATCATGGTACGGGTGGATAGTAAGGCAATGATGTTCTTATTGGGGGAGATGCAGGAAATGGCGCATGGAGTGCAGGCCATTTGTCATCCTGTGATGACGCTGGTGAACATAATGGTCGTGAAGAATTGTTATGCCCCCGTAGGGGTCTGTGTCATGGTTGACCATGATCCAGCAAAGGGGTTGAGTGTCTATGGCGGATATCTGACAGTGTGATATATTGTGGACCTGCCTGCGAGGCATCGCGAAAGGTCCCCTCACTGATCAGCGAATACTCATGTAGAAATGGTGCTGGTTGTTCCGCACTGGGGAAATTTCTGGCATAGTCGGTGAGTACGTGTGCAGTTCTCCAGTCATATGATGCTACTTCCAAATCTAAGGAGTGCTGTTCATCTGATGAAGGAGACTGTAACGTGTGTCTGTTGAGTGAAGGCGTGGGTTCGCTTCTCGTTCGAGCCCCACATCGGGCACAACTTGTAGCTCGCAGGGTACGTGCTGGTCCGTTCTGCTGCTCCACTCCATTGCACTGCATGGACAGGATGCGTGGGAGGGCTGGTTAGCTATGGTTCTCGGGGTAATGGGTCCCATATCGCAACTCTCCGAAAGTACAAAGACCGACTTCTAGAGCCGGTGGTATGATAACATTCCAGTGGCATTACGACCATTGCCGTAAAGATAATAACAAGAGGCCCTAAAGTATTTAGCCAATTTTACACAATCTAGCCGGTGTGTGGTGTTACATATCCGCTACATCCGGAAAAGAGGCTTACACAAATGTCTCCTAAGGAGTGGTTGTCCCTAACTACTTTAAACCTATCCTATCGAGCTAGAATAGCCAAGTTTAGTCGATCACATGTCAGGTTCGTGTACTGTGAACATGAACGGTGACGTCAGTGTAAAATTGATTCTGGGGGAAAATGTGATGCAGATTTAATGTTGCTGTATAATATAGCCTAGCGTACTGCGGTCCTAGAGTTTTATATAAAATAAACAAAACAAGTAACTAGGATGGCTGCTTGCCATATACATAAGTAACTATTACAGTATTGACAGTAAATCAGGTCATAGGACCTTGAGGTTCTCGTTAGTCATAAGCACAAACACAAGGATACTATTTACATTTGAAATACAAATTATAAAATGCGGTCTCAAATGACCGAGGCGGTACGTATTAGTCATCGGCACCTGTAAAGAAATAATGAATACAATAGCTAAATGAGTACCTATTAGTTATCGGTATGGAAAAAGGTCATAAATCACTGTGGATGCTGCGTTACAGATAAGGAACACGAGATGGCACGATTCTGAAGTTGCTGGGAAATCTCCGCAGGCGAACTGTTGATGCGGCTCACTCTAAAAAACGGTGAAGAAGAACGGCTGTAGTCGGATGTTCACTAGATAGTCATAATAGCTAATACAATAATTAAGCAGAATGTTACAAAGTGTCCGTCCGGTAACAGAATTTTGAAAGTTGCCCTTAACATGAAGGGATACAGTTGTAATTTATAATTAAACAATGCATGTACATTACTGTGTACATCATAGCTCTTGCGGTGTACCAGGCAGAGTCCCACCAGACTATGACCTAAAAGTTAATTAAACACACGACATGCTGCACGGAAGTTTGAATACCACGTTCCTGTGTGCTTCGGCAAATCTGAGGAGTTGTCAACCAAAAGTCACCACTTGTTCTACATACTGAAGAGATTACATATGGGCCGCAGGAAGACTACTCTAGGTGTTGGTGGTGAGGGAGCCTTCTATTCAAGTAGTTGGCCCCAGATGGCCGTCAGAGGGCTTACAAAAACTTTGATGCAGATCTTCGATTGCTGACCAGATAATGAGTACTGCATTCCGAGAGGCACTGCTGTGGTGTAGGGTACCACAGTCAGTAAGCAGTTGCCCACGTCTAGCACTGCTCTGGCTACACAACCTACCACTTGCTCTCTCTCGTCGAAGGGTGGTCTCGATTCTTGATTTTTCGCACCTTTTATACTACTCGTGACGTCAGAGGCAGGACGCCCAGCCAATCAGCGGGCGATCTGTAGCCAATCAGCGTGCAGCTAGGAAGGGTGAGGACGCTATCACGTGATAGCCATTCTCCCCATTCATTTAGTATGTACACGCGATTACGACGTCCCGGTAATATTTGGACATAATTTCAATGAGCTAATTTAGGATAACTCGGCCATTTCTAGTCCGATTTTAAAAAGCTAAATAGTTTTGGATTCCTCGTCTCATTCCGGTCCTGATAGTTACCATTCTCTCCCAGCGCTGAAACGTGTTGTCAGGGAAACTCTGACGCACGCGCATGCGCGCAACGCGATCTCACGGACTCGTTTCATAGAAACCTCTCTCATATGGCTCTATACACGCGTACTATCCTACCCAAGGTGGCATGCTTGAAATGTACCCGGAGCAGTCGTTCCGTATACAGCCGAGCTGGGACTGTCCATACCCGTCCGGCCGATCTGCGCTACACTACTCGGAGGAAACTGTGTGAATTTAACAGGACATAGATCCATCACATAAGCACCGAGTCAGTGACAGATGCCAATAAAATATTCCTTTATGCCGTCATTGTATGTGTAAGTCTGTCCCAATATTAACACGTGAAACCTCGAATTCAGACTCTTCCTACTGTGTCCAATCAAAATATGTTTGAGGTGTTTTTGCAATATTGCCAGTAATTTCGATTCAATAGCAGGTGCCACATGATTCCCTATCTATCATTTTAGATCAATCATCAAGTATATATAACTGCGTAGAGAGGATTGCCAATACTACAACTATACATAATATGACTGTAATCTTCAGCACTGACCTAACAGTGATACCTCATCACAATTGTTCTCATATTTCGAATGTCAATGGAAGGATTGCACAATATGGCGAATGTTTCAGACAGGTGTGTTATCTTATCCCATTTATACACACAAGCACAATAGCAAATATTTCTTATGGTACAGGACATATCTTAGGAATATTTAGAAACTAAATTGTTGCGACTTATATATTTGGTAGCTTTGAAGATTGGAATTGATTAATCTTTTTTAAACCCTGAATTGTTAGAAGATTTTGAATCTAATGTAACAGGAATTCGTTGCTACCATAGGCAGCAGCAGCAGCAGCAGCAGCAGCAGCAGCAGCAGCAGCAGCAGCAGTAGTTTCCAGTCAAACGAATTTAAAAATACTCAACATAATTTTTATTAAATCATAAAGGAGATTGATGATTTAGGCTTTTGGTGTCAGTAGATGAATGCAGTTTATTTAAGCCACGCCCATTCCTAGCTAAGCTCTGCCAATGCATTGTCCGTGTTGGGAATGATCGAACCCGGAACTCCTAGAATCTCAATTTCCAGAAAAGCTTAGAGGAAAGCTGTTGAATATTTTCAAACCAATTTGACCGGGTGCTAGTCCTGCCTATGGCAACAAACAAATGGAAAAAAAAGTAAACACAACATTACAGGAACTAGCAATTAAGAATAATGATAAAGCTATGGTAACAAGAGTCAACAATAACACAAGCAAGACTCTACAATAACGGCTTCATCTATAGATGCGTTTTTCGATTTCTTTTTTCATCTTTCTTAGTATAGGAGACGTATTCAGAATTTCAATTGCCATATCATTGTCCTAAGCGTTTCGATTAGTTCATCTATATATATTAGCAAGGGCTTGGTAGTAGCATTATTGTTCACAGCAGCAGCAGCAGCAGCAGCAGCAGCAGCAGCAGCAGCAGCAGCAGCAGCAGCAGCAGCAGCAGATGCAGCAGCCGCAGCAGCAGCAACAGCAGTAGCAGCAGCAGCAGTAGCAGCATATGGGTGGTGGTGGGAGTGGTAGTGGTAGTAGCAGAGGTAGTAGTAGTAGTAGTAGTAGTAGTAGTAGTAGTAGTAGTAGTAGTAGTAGTAGTGGTAGTAGTGGTAGTAGTCGTCGTCGTCGTCGTCGTCGTCGTCGTCGTCGTCGTAGTAGTAGTAGTAGTAGTAGTAGTAGTAGTAGTAGTAGTAGTAGTAGTAGTAGTCGTCAGAGTCAGATGTACTGAATTTGGCTCCGCTAATTCTGATGAATAATTTCGTCACTACTGCTCGTATTCACTTAATTTTTGTTTTGTTCACTGCATAAGCGCTTTTGGTTGAGTTTGGTGTTTTCTCTTTGTGTTTTATTCGTCGTTGTTTGTCGTATTTTGTGACTCTGGGTTTCTGTTTTCGAGAACTAGAGTCGCCAAGTAAACTGCCATTGTATTTAATTGGCAGGCGTCTTGGTACATTTTGTACATAAGTTTACGTGGCTTTCTGCCCAATATTTGTTGCTAGTAACATGTCAAGTCGCTATAAACAGACTCTTAGGCTAGATTTATAAGTCGAACTTCTCTTGTGCTGTGCCAGCTAAATCTGCCTGAAAATGACAGAGCCCACTATATAAATCAATCAGTCGTCATTAGCGCGGCGATACAGAAAGTTCGACTTAAAAAACGGGCCTTAGCCTTACCACTGCTGGCTTGAATGTTGGCGTTATTGACGTCTATCATGGAATAAAAGACACTGTAGCAGTTGGGTCAAATTTGAAAGTTTCTGGCGTTTTAAGCTCCGCAACACATCAGAATTAGAAAGCTTGATTTCTTGGTGGGAAGATGTTAAACTAGGGTTTTAATATATCAAGACAATATTCTTTTTAAAAGGCAAGAAAAATGTGCAAAGAGGAGAGAAGGTTGATTCGTCTACAAACCCTAATTTTTCGTAACGTTTCAAGCGGCGATATTCACTTGACTGAGGTTTTGATGGAGACCCGGTTAAAATTGTCACAAATAGAATTGTACAGAGCAGAAGGTACAAAAGTAAGATCAAGAGCCCAATTTTATTCTGAGGGTGGAAAACCGACAAGATATTTTTGTGGGCTATAAATGTCTAGAGGTGTGGAAAAGATAATTAGGGGTCTTGAAATAGATGGGCAACTAGAAACTGTTCAGACATTCCATGAACATTTATATAAGTCTGAAGAAATTGATGAAGAGTTGGCAGCTGAATTACTTGCTAATATTAAGGAAACATTGCCACCTCCGTCCGCCGATATTTAGGATGAATATTTAACCTTAGAAGACCTGACTAAATCGCTCAAAACAATGAAGAATGGAAAATCACTAGAGGGAAATGGCCTGCCTGTTGAATTTTACGTTACTTTCTGGCATCTCATTGGTCCGAAATTCTGTGAGATTGTTAAAGGAATTTTCCATCAGGGACAATTTCCTTTTACAATGTCTCACGTACATCTGCTATTTAAAAAGGGTGACCGGAGTGACATACGGAATTATAGGTCAATTTCTCTCCTTGGAGTTGATTACAAGATTATTTCTAGAGCTCTTTCACTAAAACTAGGTCAAGTGCTGGGCGACGTTATTAATCCTGTTCAGACATATTCAGTACTTGGTAGATCAGTATTAACCATGAAAAGGCTTTCGATCGTTTGGAGTGGAGGTTTCTGTTGATGTCATGAAATTGTATCGGCTTTGGGCCCAATTTTATTAAATTGATCCGAATATTGTACAATGGCATTTCTAGTAGATACCTAGTGAACAATTTTATAAGCCAGCCAGTTGTCTTAGAACGAGGGGTCCGACAAGGTTTCTCACTGTCAGCACATTTATTTGTAATTTGTATGGAAACCTTGGGAGCGACAATAAGAGAAGATATACATTATCATGCACTGGGTATTCATGGTCTTATGATACCAGTGAAATTAGCACAAAGAAAAATCAGTGGGTTTGTTTTTTGGTTCATGGAAAGATCGAAATGATCAGCCATTAGGGATCAATTGGTCCAATGACATAATACGGATTTTAGGCATTCATTTCAGTCGAACAAACGATGATTCCATTAATTAGACAAACTTGCTTTCCAAAATGATCATGAAGATTATCCAGAGGAAACATCGACGTCTGACTATTTTTGGCCGAGCAAGAGTGATCAATAATTTAATATTATTACAACTTTGGTATGTTACTGCAGGTGTTAATATGCCTAAACATGTTGAAAAGAAAATTACCAAGATGATATTTGATTATTTGTTGGACGGTAAAACACACCTTGTCTCACAACGTGTCTGTACTAATAATAAGCTTGATGGTGGGCTTTCCACCCCAGACCAAAGATTTAAATGCGTTTCGTTAAGGCTGAAATTATTAGATGATTTACTTCATTCAGATAGTCAGTGGGTAAATGTGTCTAGATGCCTTATGGAAAGGTATATTGCGCCATCTTCCGCTAAATCCTTTTTCTGGTCTTCTAAACCTCCACCTAATTACACACGGATTCCATCAGTATTTTTGGACATTAAAGCTGCTTTAGCTAAGTTTGTTCACAAAGAAAATTCACCTCTTTGCTGGGAGCATGCCTCCAGCAAGTACCTGTGGGGGAATGATCATATTCTATATGAAGGCAGAGTTTTATATTACACTTCTTTTGCTAACCATGGTATTCAAAATTTGTGTGATATTGTAGATGTGAAAACTCGAAAATGGAAAGCACTATATGACATAGCAGATTAACGTGTTTACGCCCAATTGACGTGCAGAGCCTTCTAAAACGTTATACGATAGGCAGTGAATCATATACAGGGCTTAGCTCCAGCAGAAAAATGCGCTTTTCGTGCCTTCGTTCTCGTATTGCCTTAAATGTGAATTTCATGATTCACTAACTAAAAATAGACTTCACCTTTTTTAGGTTATTTGGTGCTCTAGTGATTTGATTTCCATTGTTTCGACAGATCTGATTATTTCCTATCCACCGAAATTGGCCTCTGGAATGATCTATTAAATAATATATACGTATTTGTGCCCTTGGAGCTGTGATTTTGTTTCAAAATACTTTGTTTTGATGTTTTCTATATTTAAAAGCTAATTATATATTTCTAATTATTATTTTTAATGCACATGCATCATTGGTGGTTTTGGAGTGCGCGTGCATGCGTGCGTGTGTGCGTGTGTGCGTGTGTGTGCATGTGTGCTGGCTGTTGCTATGCGAAACAGCAGCATTTACTTCATGCAGCAACAGCTCCAACACGCACATGCGCTCTAAAACTCTGCTAATCAGATTGAGATGAAAATTGGGAGCACTGAGTCTGAAAGGGTTAAACCATGTCCTTAAATGTAGGTGGTCGTTTGAACAGGTTAACCCATTTTGTATTACCAAGTTAATAAATAATCCAACATTTTTTCTAAATAATGTTTGTTCCGGGGTAATTTTAGAATCTGAATCCAAAAGTAAATTGCATTCGACTAAAATAAAATTAACATTCAATCTACTGCTTCCTAATAACAGATTGTGAATACTTAGCCTGTATACACATAATTGTGTTTGTACCGGGATAATTATGGAATATCTTTTTCAAAGTAAATTGTAATGTTATAAATCGTTTGTTAAGTTTCAACCCTCTTCAACTATGTAGGTTGCATTGTCGCTACGCTGAGCTCAGTGTAATATCTCAGCGTTTATCTTTTATAGATTATCCTGCGGGGCGTTGATTATTAATTAATTTGTTCCCGATTGACTGTGTGTCTTAAATACGTCCGATCGCTGTGTTTATCTCTCAACCTATGTTCGCGTGAGATTTTATAATTTTAATGGAATGTTGTTGAGCTAGCTGCTTGGAATTTTTAAAGGGAAACATCTAGCTGTTTTGAATTTTTAGACTAATCGTTTGACCACGATATATTTATTGTTTACTTATACACATGACTGATATACGTAGTAGTAGTAGTAGTAGTAGTAGTAGTGGTAGTGGTAGTAGTAGTAGTAGTAGTAGTAGTAGTAGTAGTAGTAGTACTAGTAGTAGTAGTAGTAGTAGTAGTAGTAGTGGCAGCAGCAGTAGCAGAAGAGCAGCTATGAATGGTGAAGTTCTGGATTTATGCACACGCATGCGAATTGCATTATCAATAAATTGGCTGTATGGGGTGTTTCACATGTGGGTCTGTGCACGCATTTTGATCTCGCATATTTTTAATTGAAATCTTTTACTCCAATCGATATAACCAGGCACAAGTTACTTATTGCATTAAGCAAATATAGTATTTATCTATCCAAACCTACTCCACTATAGTGCCATTGTATTGTGCTGTGCAACATACGTGTTTTACGTCCTCATATATGCTGTTCACAGAAGGGCAAAGTAGTATTACACGTTTCCTATCATATTCCCAAATGCCTAATAAAATATTCATAGAACGGCATCAACGACGAGAGCCTTGGAGAACTGATAATTATATTTGGTAATTGCATATCCACTCTTCATAATGGATATACATTGTATCTCAATAATTCCTCTTCATAAGATTTGGCCTTTAGTGGGCTAGTCACTGTTAC